>JAHHZJ010001933.1:0-45688 GCA_021437245.1 Aegilops speltoides
ACTTTAGTTGAGCCGAGTGTGGCTCGCCGGTCCTTGAGAAGGTTAAAAGCGGAGTCTATTGTGAAATGTCGTTGTGGTTTTGATCGTAGGTGAGGCTGGTTCTTGCTAAAGCCCGTAGCAGCCACGTAAAATTTGCAACAACAAAGTAGAGGGCGTCTAACTTGTTTTTGCAGGGCATGTTGTGATGTGATATGGTCAAGGCGTGATGCTATATTTTATTGTATGAGATGATCATGTTTTGTAACGAAGTTATCGGCAACTGGCGAGAGCCATATGGTTGTCGCTTTATTGTATGCAATGCAATAGCCTGTAATGCTTTACTTTATCACTAAGCGGTAGCGATAATCGTAATAGCATAAGTTTGGCGAGGCGACAGCGATGCTGCGATGGAGATCAAGGTGTCGCGCGGTGGCGATGGTGATCATGGTGGTGCTGCAAGATGGAGATCATGAAGCACAAGATGATGATGACCATATCATATCACTTATATTGATTTGCATGTGATGTTTATCCTTTTATGCATCTTATCTTGCTTTGATTGGCGGTAGCATTATAAGATGATCTCTCACTAAATTATCAAGAAGTGTTCTCCCGGTATGCACGTTGCCAAAGTTAAATGCGTGCCCGGACACCACGTGATGATCGGGTGTGATAAGCTCTATGTCCATCTAGCAGGTGCAAGCCAGTTTTGCACCGAGAATACTCGGGTTATACTTGGCGAGCCTAGCATATGCAGATATGGCCTCGGAACACGGAGACCGAAAGGTCGGCGTGAATCATATAGTGATATGATCAACATAAGATGTTCACCATTGAAAACTACTCCATTTCACGTGATGATCGGTTATGGTTTAGTTGATTTGGATCACGTGATCACTTAGATGACTAGAGATGTTTTTCTAAGTGGGAGTTCTTAAGTAATATGATTAATTGAACTTAAATTTATCATGAACTTAGTACTGATAGTATCTTGCTTGTTTATGTTTGATTGTAGATAGATGGCGCGTCTTTGTTGTTCGTTGAATTTTAATCGTTCCTTGAAAGCAAAGTTGAAAGATGATGGTAGCAATTACGGATTGGGTCCGTAACGAGATCATCCTCATTGCTGCCTGGAAGAGCTCGTCTGGATGCACCGCTAGGTAGCGAACTTCTTCTTTGGAACAACGCCGGATGTTGTGAGCGTCTGGCGAGCAAAAGTGATGACTACTCTATAGTTCGATGTGCCATGCTACGGCTTAGAACGGGACTTCAGCGGCGTTTTGAGCGTCATGGAGCATATGAGATGTTCCAGGAGTTGAAGTTGATATTCAACAGAATGCGGATTGAGAGATATGAAGTCTCAATAAGTTCTATAGCTGCAAGATGGAGAGAACAGTTACATTAGTGAGCATATACTCAAGATGTGCAGGTACTACAATCACTTGACACAATTGGGAGTTAATCTTCCGGATGATTGTGTCATTGTGAAATTCTCAATCACGCCACCAAGCTACAAAGGCTTCGTGATGAACTATAATATGCAAGGGTTAGTAAAGACTATACAGGCTCTTACATGATGCTAAAGGCTGCGGAGGTAGAAATCAGAAGGAGCATCAAGTGTTGATGGTCAATAAGACCACTAGTTTCAAGAAGAAAGGCAAAGGGAAGAAGAAGGGAATCTCAAGAAGAACAGCAAGCAAGTTCTTTGCTCGGAGAAAAACCCAAGTCGGCCCTAAACACTGGCCCAGAGTGCTTCTCTGCAAGCGGTAGTCCTTTGAGCGGAACTGCCCCAAGTATTTGGCGGATAAGAAGGATGGCAAGGTGAACAAAGGTATATGTGATATACATGTTATTGATGTGTACCTTACTAGAGCTCGTAGTAGCTTTGGGTATTTGATCTTGGTTACATTGCTAATATTTGCAACTTCGAAGCAGGGACTACTGATTAAGCGAACTACGGCAAAGGGCGAGGTGGCGATCTTGGCGTGGGAAATGGTTCCAAAGTCGATGTGATCATGATCGACACGCTACCTCTACATCTACCTTGGTATTAGTTTTAGACCTAAATAATTGTTATTTGGTGCTGCGTTGAGCATGAACATTATATCTGGATCTTGTTTGATGCGAGGCGGTTATTCATTAAATCAGAGAATAATGGTTGTTCTATTTATATGAGTAATATCTTTTATGGTCATGCACCCTTGAGAATGGTCTATTTTGATGAATCTCGATAGTAGTGATACACATATTCATAATGTTGAAACCAAAAGATCAGAGTTGATAATGATAGTGCAACTTATTTGTGTACTTGCCGTTTAGGTCATATCGATTGTAAAGCGCATGAAGAAACTCCATCTTGATGGACTTTTGGAGTCACTTGATTATGAATCACTTGGCACTTGCGAACCGTGCCTCATGGGCAAGATGACTAGAACACCGTTTTCGGTACTATGGGAAAGCAACAGATTTGTTGGAAATCATACATACGGATGTATGTGGTCCAATGAATGTTGAGGCTCGTGGCGGATATCGTTATTTTCTCACCTTCACGGATGACTTAAGCAGATATGGGTATATCTACTTAATGAAACATAAGTCTGAAAGCGTTTGAAAAGTTCAAAGAATTTGAGTGAAGTTGAAAATCATCGTAACAAGAAAATTAAGTTTCTCGATCGATCGTGGAGGTGAATATTTGAGTTCTGAGTTTGGTCTACATTTGAAACAATGCGGAATAGTTTGCAACTCCGCCACCGGAACACCACAGCGTAATGGTGTGTCGAGCGTCAATGTCGTGCTTTACTAGATATGAGTGCGATCTATGATGTCTCTTCTGATTTACCGCTATCGTTTTGGGGTTATGCTCTAGAGGCGGCGCATTCACCTGAATAGAACACCGTCGAAATCCGTTGAGCGACACCTTATGAACTGTGGTTTAGCAAGAAACCAAAGTTATGCGTTTCTTAAAGTTTGGGGATCACGATGCTTATGTGAAAAAGCTTCAACGATAGCTCGAACCCAAATCGAATGTGTCTTCATAGGATACCCAAAGGAGCGAGTTGGGTACACCTTCTATCACAGATCCGAAGGCAAAACATTCGTTGCTAAGAATGGATCCTTTCTAGAAGGAGTTTCTCTCGAAAGAAGTGAGTGGGAGGAAAGTGGAACTTGATGAGGTAATAGTACCTTCTCCCTTACTTGAAAGTAGTTAAATCATGAAACCGGTTTACGAGACATCTACACCAATAGCGAGGAAGTTGATGATGTTGATCATGAAACTTGAGATCAAGTTCTTCGAGAACCTCGTAGATCAACGAGTAAGATCCGCTTTTGAGTGATGCGGTAATCCTGTTACGGAAGTCATGCTACTAGATCATGATGAACCTCGAACTATGAAGAAGCGATGGTGAGCCAGATTCCATAAAATGGCTTGAGGCCATGAAATGCGAGATGGGATCCATGTATGAAAACAAAGTATGGACTTTGGTTGACTTGCCGAAGATCGGCAAGCAATAGAAAACAAGTGGATCTTCAAGAAGAAGAGTATGGCGCGGTAATATTCTTGTCTATAAAGCTCGACTTATGCATAAAGGGTTTCGACAAGTTCAAGGGATTGACTACGATGAGACCTTCTCACCCGTGGCGATGCTTAAGTCGTCCGAATCATGTTAGCAATTGCTGCATTTTATGATTATGAAATTTGGCAAATGGATGTAAAGGCGCATTCTGAATGGATTTACGGAAGAAGAGTTGTATATGATGCAACGAGAAGGTTTTATCGATCAAAGGGAGCTAACAAAGTATGCAAGCTCGGCGATCCATCTATGGACTGGTGCAAGCATCTCGGAGTTGGAATAAGCGCTTTGATAGTGTGATCAAAGCATTTGGGTTTATCTGAGACTTTTGGAGAAGCTTTGTATTTACAAGAAAGTGAGTGGGAGCTCTGTAGCATTTACGATATTATATGTGGATGACATATTGCTGATCGGAAATGATATAAATTCTGGATAGCATAAAGGGATACTTGAATAAGAGTTTTCAATGAAAGACCTCGGTGAAGCTGCTTACATATTGGGCATCAAGATCTATAGAGATAGATCAAGGCGGCAATTGGACTTTCACAAAGCACATACCTTGACAAAATTTTGAAGAAGTTCAAAATGGATCAAGCAAAGAAAGGGTTCTTGCACGTGTTACAAGGTGTGAAGTTGAGTCGGACTCAATGCCCGACCCACTGCGAGAAGATAGAGAAAATGAAAGATGTTCCTATGCTTGCCATAGGCTCTATCATGTATGCAATCTTGTGTACGGACACTGATGTGTGCCTTGCTATAAGCCTAGCGAGGAGGTACCAAAGTAATCCGAGTGGATCCTTTGGACAGCGGTCAAGAACATCTGAAATACACGAAAGGACTAAGGATATGTTTCTCGTATATGGAGGTGACAAAGAGCTCATAAATGGCAGTTACGTTGATGCAAGCTTTGACAACGATCGAGACGATTCTAAATCGCATGAGACGGATCGTATTTACAATAAGCGGAGGGCTGTCGGTTGGTGCAGTTCTAAACAAAGCGTCGTGGCGGGATCTACATGTGAAGCGGAATACATAGCAGCCGGAAGCAGCTAATGAAGAGTGCGGATGAAGGAGTTCATATCCGATCTAGGTGTCATACCTAGTGCATCGGGTCAATGAAAATCTTACGTGACAATCTTGGAGCAATTGCCTTAGCAAAGGAATCCAGATTTCACAAGAGGACCAAGCACATCAAAGGCGCTTCAATTCCATCCGGGACTTAGTCGAGACGGAGACATAGAGATTTGCAAGATACATACGGATCTGAATATTGCGAGACCGTTAACTAAGCCTCTTCCACGAGCAAAACATGATCGACACCAAGACTCCATGGGTGTTAGAATCATTACTATGTAATCTAGATTATTGACTCTAGTGCAAGTGGGAGGCTGAAGGAAATATGCCTAGAGGCAATAATAAAGTTATTATTTATTTCCTTATTTCATGATAAATGTTTATCATTCATGCTAGAATTGTATTAACAGGAAACATAATACATGTGTGAATGCATAGACAAAACAACATGTCACTAGTATGCCTCTACTAGACTAGCTTGTTAATCAAAGATGGTTATGTTTCCTAACCATGAACAAAGAGTTGTTATTTGATTAATGAGGTCACATCATTAGTAGAATGATCGATTGACATGACCCATTCCTTAGCTTAGCACCACGATCGTTTAGTATGTTGCTCTGCTTTTATCCATGACATATACATGTTCTGTAACTATGAGATTATGCAACTCCGTTTACGGAGGAACACTTTGGGTGCTACCAAGCGTCTAGCGTATGCTGGGTGATTATAAAGGAGTACTACAGGTGTCTCCAAAGGCAAATGTTGGGTTGGCGTATTTGAGATTAGGTTTTGTCACTCCGATTGTCGGAGAGGTATCTCTGGGCCCTCTCGGTAATGCACATCACTTAAGCCTTGCAAGCACTACAACTAATGAGTTAGTTGTGAGATGATGTATTATGGAGCGAGTAAAGAGACTTGCGATAGCGAGATTGAACTAGGTATTGGATACAAGCGATCGAATCTCGGGCAAGTAACTATACCGATGACAAAGGAACAACGTATGTTGTTATGCGATCGACCGATAAAGATCTTCGTAGAATATGTTGGAACCAATATGGGCATCCAGGTCCGCTGTTGGTTATTGACCGTGAATAGTTCTAGGTCATGTCTACATTGTTCTCGAACCGTAGAGTCCATGCAGCAAGGTTTCGATGGCGGTTATTATGAGTTTATGTATTTTGATGTACGAAGGAGTTAGTCCGGATGTGATCACGGACATGCGAGGAGTCTCGAAATGGTCGAGACATAAAGATTGATATATTGGAAGCCTATGTTTGGAGTTGGAATGGTTAGGCGGCGAAATTCTGGAATCAGGGAGGTTCTGGAACCCCGGGAGGTAAATGGGCCTCGATGGGCCTTAGTGGAAAGGAGAAGGGCCAGCCCTGGGTGGTGGCGCCTCCCCCTTCCCTAGTCCTACTAGGACTAGGAGAAGGGCCGCCCCCTCTCTCTCTTTCCCCCTCAGGAATCCTAGTCCAACTAGGATTGGGAGAATCCTACTCGGAGGAGTAGGACTCCTGGCCCACCTCCCCTTGGCCTTGGCCCCTTCCCCCTGCTCCTTTATATCTGGGGCGGGGGGCACCTTAGAACACACAAGTTGATCTTTAGATGGTTCCTTAGCCGTGTCGGTGCCCCCTCCACCATATTCCACCTCGGTTATCTGTCATGAAGCTTAAGCGAAGCCTGCGAGTGAAACATCAAGATCGTCCTGCCTGCCGTCGTCTTGTGAAACTCTCCCTCGACACTCGGCTGGATCGAGATCTGAGGGCGTCATCGAGCTGTCGTGTGTCAAGAACTCGGGCGTCAGAATGCTTGCGCCGGGATCGGTCGGATCGCGAGGAGAGCGTCGACTACTTCCTCTCGTTGTGATCGCTTCGCCGGGTCTCTGAGTGCGTAGACAACACTCTCCCCTCTCGTTGCTATACATCACCATGATCTTGCGTGTGCGTAGGAAAATTTTTGAAATTACTACGTTACCCAACACTCACCTCCTGGGAAAAGAAAGGCCTATCCTGGGGCGAATCCACGGAGCTGAACGGACTCTAGAACTACATCAAAAGCATGAAGGACAAGAACATCAAGCTTGTCAACGTGATGCAGGTCATGCTCGTTCGCCGGATTCTGCCCTGCCAAAGGCGGGCATTCAATCTGTGGGAGTTCGTCGGCGAACACAGACCCTCGAAGCTCTATGACATAGCGCACAAAGGCGCATGGAAGGTGTTGTTCAAGGCCTCAAGTACCTCCTCCCACATCACGAGGACCGCGGGCTTCATGCCCGCGGCCTCCTAGTCGAGTGAATTCTCGAGACCACCACAGTTCGGTTCTTCCCAATATATTCATGGGAGAACCTCAAGCGATTATGCATATTTGTTGGGATTATGTGGAGGCAGCGGAGCAGGTTTCTTGTCCGGCTCCTTGCCGGAAAACCCGGTGATGCTCTCTGGCGGAGATCTTTGGTCCCAACACCGTACAAGGTCTTGGGAGAAGAAGGCGAAAAAGAAGGCCCGGGGACCCTAAAGGGTCTCCGTCGTGGGGTGTGCGGAGGCCTCGTCCAGAAGGCGATGGCGCCTCCTCCCACGAAGGGAGGAGGAATAATAAGAAGAAGCGCCCCATCGAGAAAGGATGAGGGGCGGGGAGGTGGACGGGGGCGGAAAAGGCCCTCGGCGTAAGGCCATCATACCCACATCGTCGATGGCGGCAGAGACAGATTCCTCCGTGAGGCGGGGAAGCAGAAAAACTCTACCTCGCCACGGGGAGGAGAAAAAAGAAAAACCACCCCAAAGGGGAGGTGAGGCGTCAAGAAGGGAAGGTGTCCCTCCGGACTACTCCGCCCTGACGATAGCGAAGGGTGGCTGCCGAGAAGCCCGGTGTGATCGTAAGTGTCCGCACTCTATCATGATTTCACTTCATAGTTTTGTATTTATAATGCGAACATACATGCAGTCCGGCGGGGTCCATCGATGTATCTTCCTCCGGAACCTGGCGATTCGGATATAAATTAAGCTTCCAAGCGGCCACTACTCCTCAACCGCGGATGACCGGAGGTGCTATCGAAGGCTCGAGGCGGGGAGGTGACTCTGGAGATGCCTCAAGGAGGATTCTAGATGTCGGACCAGCGGGGTTCAAGATCCAGCGGATCGTGTCGATGAAAGCCATGGCAAGCGGGGTCTCAAGCGAACCAGATTCCGGAACCTTCAATGGTTCGAACTCGAGCAATGACCCCTCATTAGGGAGGCGAGCCGTCTATGTCGAGACCTGTTGCACCAGTAGCTGGATTATCTGTTGGAGCGCTTCGCGGCGCTTCCATGGATGAAACCTTGCACTCTTATGAGTCGCGGTGATTGAAGGTTTCCTCTGCCAGAAGCGGACTAACGAAGCTTGCACCAGCCTGCTGATCGGCTTTGAGGTAAGTAAAAATTATCGTGGGAGCGAACACCTATGGGGCGGCGGACGGGCCCTTCGGTTCGGCGGAGATCGCACAAAGAAGCGGATCGAGGCGGGGGCCTGGTGATTACCAACCGGAGCTCCCGGAGATAATACTCCCTCTT
Organism: Aegilops speltoides; assembly: GCA_021437245.1. Lineage (NCBI taxonomy): Eukaryota > Viridiplantae > Streptophyta > Magnoliopsida > Poales > Poaceae > Aegilops > Aegilops speltoides. Next base: position 8,171 of record JAHHZJ010001933.1, read on the forward strand.
GCTGCATGTCCGATTTGTATTGTGTTCTTGCTCGGGAACCTTTGAGTGCTCTGATACCTCTAGCTGCTCTGAGACCCGGCGTGAGTGTTTTCGGCTTCAACCCCCTCTATGTTGCGTGGGCCTCCTTTTATATGCTCAAGGGATCACCGAAGCGGTGTAGCGTAAGCGAGGCAAAAATGGAAAAGGAGTTGTGGTTGGTACAACTACGAGCAGTGTATCCTACCTAACCACGGCGGCGGGGGACAAGGGCATTAAATGCCCGTCGTATGTCATAAATAGTGCGAGAAAAGGACCGTCGAGGCGCCACGCTTCGCCATGATGGCAATCTTATCGGCGTAAACGCCACCTCGCACCGCCGGCTGCACAACCTCTTGCCAGCGCTTTTGGAAGGCCTCGAGGCAACACGTTGGTGGGTGTCTTTGGGGGCTTGAGTCTGAGTGGTAGCTTGCGGCAAGCGCCTTGCTGTGATCGTTGTCTTGTGGCATCCGGAAGCTTGTCGCTCATCGAGCCTTGCCGGAGCGGCGTGGTAGCGTCGCGACAAGTTCCTTGAAATGCCTTGGTTGGCCTTCGGACAAGCTCCTCTTGCGGGGTCTTATCTCCTTGGCTTAAACACTTTGTTCTTGAATGGCTCCAAAGGAACCACGGAGGACCTTGGCGATCACCGGCAAGCCTTGCATGAGTCTTCTGTTGCCGTGCACAAGTTCGGGATGCTAGGGTACCCTACTCTAGTACACCGACAAAAATGTACGAGATTACCACCCGATAGGTAGTAGCCCCGATACTCTGTTTGGTGTTGGAAAAAACCCAAGCAGAGGTCGAATATGATCATAAGAGTTTAATAATAAATATTTGTGTAAATAAGCGAGGCTGTCTTTGCTTGCCGCTGCCGCCGCACAACCGAGGTTGCGAGTAAGCGAGACACTGGAGGCGGTAGCGAGGAAGCTCGACCTCACTAAGAGGCAGCTCGAAGAGAACAAGGGTAAGTGATTCCCGCTCTTATGTATTTAAGGATAGAGCGAATTGGTTAGTCTAACACCAAAGCGTCGTGGTATGTGTGTGAGGGCCACCGTTGTAGTGTTGTCCTGAAGAAAGCGCTGTCAGAGGCTGAAGACAAAGCGACCTTGGAATGCAAGGGGCTAGCGAAAAGCAAAGTGCTAGAGTGGTCGAGTACAGCAAGAGCTCTGGGACCTCTGTAAAAATGCTGAGTCCGTGGAGCATGATCTGAAGATGAAAGAGGCCGAGCTTGCGAAGGCCCTTGTAATATAAAGGTGCCAAGGCCACATCCAAGAAGGCACAACAGAAATTCAGGAGGCCCGAGAAGATAGCAGCGGATAAGAAGTTACGTATGCAAATCAAACATGTGGAGGCGTTTCTTTTACTTACTCGAATTCGGAGCTCTCGGGGGCATTCACAGATCTGCCACGTGGCGTGTCGAGGCTGGGAGTTCTACCATGCCGGGAGGAGCTCAGCAGAGAAGTTGTTACGGTCCTAGTATCTTTGGGGCGAACACCCAATGCCTCTGAGTGACCAAGCTGAAGCGGTCGATCCGAACTCCCGCAGGCGACGGCGGCTATGAAAAGTTTCATAGTCGGATGTGGCACAGTGAGCTCCTGCCCACTAGCTACATTGGCACGATGTGGGGACCCGACTTACAAGTCGTGATCACGAATGCTGCGTGTCTGTGATCCCGAGATCAATGCTCACTTGAACACCACGAAGCTGAATAACAAGAGTCTTACATCCATACATACCGTCTTACACAAATAATGACCATCAAGGTCAAGTCTTACATCGATAAAGCCTTAAGGGCTGAACATCAAATGAAACATAGCGGAAATCATCATCGATAAGTAGAACCCATGCCATCTGCCTTAACCCTACGGGCATTACATTGGGAAGCGTCCTAGTTCGCATGATCGTCTCCAAGAACTCCTCTTGAACTCCGGTTCTTCCATGCTGGTCGATTAAATAACCGGTGGCAAGCCAATGAGTACTTTGAATGTACTACTTAAGCAACCCATGATTTGGTTCAAGATGCGGTAATGCATGACATAGGTATAGTTTTGCATAAAGCTAGTTTTGAGTGCGAGGACATGTTCAACATCCTATAAAGCATGCATCAAGAGAATTCACAGTAACCATGAGAACTGGTCACGAGATATCAACATAAATAGAATGGGCACCAACCCATTTACCATAAGCGAAGTGGGCACCAACCCATCTCAATCGTGTCAAGTTCTGGACTTGATCCATAACAACACCATCATCTCACACACACGGGTTTGAAAACAAGTGGGCGTAGCCAAGGCGGTTACCCAACTGTCCATGACCGTGGACACGGCTATTGAATAGTTTATACTCTGCGAGAGGTTGCACACTTTACCCACTAGATCCGGGGAACTTCCGTGTCAAACCACGACCAGCGGTACCTCAAGTACCGGGGTAAGCACCGATCATTACCTTTCCCTAGGCGACACTAACATGGAGTCCACTCGATTAGTAGTAACCCCGTGCGAGAACATTTCACATCATAAAGTCGCGGGCCTCGCTCCCATATTCATCACATACCACAAGCACGGGGTACCAGCGGTGTGTCGGTGCCCCATAAAGATGGTCATGGCCGCCCTACAGCACGACCCGTCCCAGAGAGCACCAACTCTCCCCGTCACTAATGTCACGGGCTCCAAGCTAGTGTCGGTCTAGGTACTCAACAATGCCCTTTCCCATATAAGGGTAGAGTGGTTGCGCATGTAAGGTTGGAATAGCAGTGCAACTCCGACCAATCCGTTTTGAAAACCACACACCCTTTTCACTTGGCACACCACTTCGTCATCAAGTGGTCACCCATCTCATCATCTCCCTCGGGCATAAGTGGCACCCGATGGGGTTTTGAAAATACCTTTGAAATCACTTGCCTCCTCATCATGCACAAACCCATCCCAATTCGTAGCACCTACATTTGCATCCTAGCTACTCCCCACGGCATAACCCTCATAAAAAGGTAGGGCCATGCACCATGCAAGTATCAGCGAGGATGTAATCGTGGCAACCACCCGTGGTTCACCATCTCGTCATGATTCAATGCATCATCGATAAAGAGCTAAAATGACTTGCATATAAAAGGGGCATCATAGTCATGGTCGAAGGGCTGCTTGCCTTGGTTGGCTTGGTCTTCAAAGTCTTCGGCAATGCTCCTCCTTCTTCCTCGACTACCTCGTCAAATCGGGATCTAACGTTGCAAGAAAACAACGGGAAAATAAGGCAATAATAAAAGCAGGAAAGTCAAAGTGCTCTGAAAAATGTCAACAATTTTGTAAAATACTAGGAGGAAAACTAGGAAGGGGCAACTTTTGGTTTTGGTCTGGAGTAGCAAAATAGGAGTTATGGATTTTCAAAGGCTCATTTAAATGCCAAAACCCACATTTAAATATTCTGAGAAAAGGAAAGGTGATTGGATCTGAGTGAAAGTTGCACCATTAAATAGATTGCAATATTCTAGGAATTTAGAAATTGGAATCACTGCATTTGGATTAATATCTGCCTGTGGAATTTTGGAAATACTACGAGAAAAAGAAAAAAGGGCGTGTTGTGCCCTTTGGGCGAGAGGGCCACAGGCAGCGAGGCCGAAACCCAGCCTGCGGCCGCCACGTCGAAGCGTAAAGGCGAATCGCCTTCGGCGGCGGAGTGTCTGTCTTGCGTTTCGTTTAAACTTGGTGGATCCCACCCGTCGAGCGTGGTGACCAGCCCGGCCCCAGCTGACCGTCGTCTACCTCCGGCGAGGCGGCAATGAGCTTCGCCCGGCGTCTGAGAACGCAGGAAGTGGGCGGAGACTACCGTTGGATTCGGGAGAAGTCGCGGATCGGTGGTGGTGGAGATGGTCGCCGGGTGGCTGCTTCGCCAGCGGCGAGTCCCATGGCGGAGGTGCTTGGTGCGGTGGCTCGGCCGTTCCCAGCTGCAAAATGAGGGAAGCGAGGAAGGCATCGGTGAGGTGAGGAGGCGAATCGAGGGAAAGCAGGCGGAGGGTGCATGCCCAGCGGATCGGCGGTGACCGAGGCGGCGGGCTCGAGCTCGATCTCGAGCTCGAGGCGGCTCTGGAAGCGAAGGGTGGATCGAGGGTGGATTAGGTGTGTGGGAGGCGGCGGGGAAGGAAGAGGAGGCTGGGAGTGCCTTAAATAGGCTGGCCACGGTTCACCGTGGGCGTGGCCTCTGAGCACCAGCGGGATCTGCTCTGGGGGCCGATGGGAGAGATTGGAGCTGTCCTGGCGCTCGTGGGAGTGGAGTAGAGGCGCCCGAGGAAGGAGAGAGGCGAGGAGGGCCTGGCGTCAGCGTGTGAGCCAGCCATTGGCGGCAGGCGGCGTCGAACCTGTGGCTGCGGGAGGAGAGAGGATGAGGCGGAGGCGGCGGCGGCGTGTGACGTCGAGCACATCGGCCGGTGTGATGGGATGCGCAAGCGGTCGGGGCCTTGGCGTCAGCGGTCGGCGCTGGCGGCGCTCGAGCGCGACTTTGGCGGCATCCGCGGTTTTTCATGGCCTTGTGCGTCCTTTGCGTCTGGAAGCTCTGACGGCGGGACACGACGAGAGAAAAGCACAGGATGCCACAGGGTGCGAAGGGAGAGAGAAGGCTGGGAGAGAGGAGAAGATGTTGTCGGAGAGGACAAACTTGATTCCCCTTCCTCCACATTGTTTCTTGGGTAGAAATGTGTCTAAGTGTGAGAGGAAGTGAGGAGGGTTGTGGCAAAGATTAACTCAAGGAGATTAGTGAAAGTGGCAAAAGAGGCTTTTAGTATATTGCGGAAGGTGTTTGATGGAGTTTTGGTTAAGTTAATGATCCTCCTGGCCAAGATACTCCAAGGGTGAAATGTCACATAAATTTAGGGCCTTCCACCCATTTTGAGCTTATTTGGACAAAGTTGCCAATGCAACTTTTGCAAACCCTAGAAATGGGCAGAAATGGGTTTGTGTAGATCCGATGGACTAAATCATTTCTCCTTGATGTGCCACTTGGTGTGGTAGCCTTATTTGGTCACATGATCAGGCTCACCAAAGTTGGGGTCTTGGAGAAAAAGTTGGTAGTGCAAAGTGGTTCAAACTTGATTTTGGTCAGAGAGGGTTTTGAGGCACTTTGACCAAGATTTCCTCTTCTCCAACCTGTGCCATTTGGTCGATTGCATCATTAGACCAATGAAGCATGTCCACCAAGTTTGAGCACATTTGGACATACTTGGCAATGTAAAGTTGATCAAACTTTAGATTGGACAGAAATGGTTTTGAGGGGTTTTGATGGTGTTATCTTGTTCTCCAAGTCATGAGACTTGGCAAGATCAACAGATATGTCATATGTGACATGATAGAATTTTCCTGGAATTTTTGGAGAATATTTCCTTTGTAAATATTTCAAAAGCTTGAAATATCGAGAAAGGGTTTTAGAGGATTTGACCAATATTTTGAACATGACCATGTGTTGAAACTCTTATATATGGACAATATATGTCCTATGAGCTTCCCTAAATTTTGTCAAATATTTTTGAAACAGAAAAATAATTATTTCCTATTAAAGACCATTTCTGGCCTTAAGAAAAAGCCTTTAAATAAAATAGAACAGTAACTTTTAAAATTATACTTTTGTGGTTCCTGGGCATCCTATATCTAATAGGAGTCAAATATATTTTTGGAAAGATTTTTACTGCCCTTAATCAAGTACTTGCAGTGCAAACCTCAATTCAGGGGTTTTTGGAAAACTAATTTTCAAAAATACTTTCTGGCCAAATTATTTTTGTAAGAAAATTCTCTGTAGCACTATTCACATGGCATGATCATTGGTCAGAAGCTTGGGGTAGGGAGATGAAGTATAGAGGGTAGAGTAGTTGACTTCAAGAAGCACTTGAAAAGAAACACAGGGAGAAAACCAACTCCAAATAAAAGCCAAATAATGCAAAAGTTTTTTTGTTGGTCCAAATTTTCATGCTTTATTGATAAAAGTGAAATGTTACAAAATGCAGGGTGTGACAGACCTACCCCCTTACAAGAATCTAGTCCCGAGATTCCTAAACTAAACTTGAAAAGAATGCGGAAATTCGGATCTAAGATAGTCTTCACGCTCCCAAGTGGCTTACCTTGGTATGATTGCTCCATTGGACTTTGAAGTACTTGATGGTGCGGCTTGAGTGTGTCGTTCAGCCTCATCGAGAATGCGGATGGGCGCTCACGATCGTCAAATCAGGTTGAAGATCAATGGCTTGGTGATTGGCGTCTTTGTAGAAGTCGGGCTTATGCGGAACTTGGAGACACTTCGGAGTTGTGACCGTGGAAACCGTTGTGCACATCGAGAAAGTTCAGGTGGAAGTTCAAGCTGGTAAGCCACTTCTCCTCGTTGCTCGATGATCTTGAAGGGCCAATGTATCTCGGTCGAGCTTTCCTTTGACATGAAGCGCTGGGCTCCTTTGAGAGGGTGACCGGAGATAGACATGGTCTCCAACTCGGAAGTTTATGTCTGCGGCGTGAGTCGGCATAGCTCTTCTGCCTTGACTTGGCGGACTTGAGGCGCTCTCGGACAAGCTGGACTTGCTCTTACGCTTCACGAAGGATATCAGGCCCAAAGACAAGTCCTTCTCGGCCTCCAGACCAGTTGAGGGTGTCACGACACTTCGCCCGTATAACACCTCAAATGGTGCCATCTGAAGGCTGGCACGATACTTGTTGTTGTAAGAGAACTTCGGCGAAAGGAGGCAATCTTCCCTTAGCTCCATAAGCTAAGACACAGGCTCGGAGCATATCTTGAGTATTTGATTCACTCGCTCGGTCGACCTCCGATGCTGTGGGTGGAAGCGATCTTTGAAGGACAACTTGGTCCCCATGGCCTCTGGAATTTCTTCCAAAACCTTGAGGTGGCTGGGTTCCTCGATCGACACAATCTCCTTGGGAACACCATGAAGGCTCACGACTCGGTTGATGTAGAGGCGGCTAGCTGGTTCCCCTTGTAGGTTGTCTTGCGGGGAATGAAGTGGGCCACCTTGGTCAAATGGTCGACTATGACCCGGATGGTGTCATGTCCCTTGTTTGACCTAGGTAGTCGATGATAAAATCCATTCGACTTTATCCCATTTCCACTCGGGAACCTTGAGTGGTTGGAGTAATCGGCCAGTCGTGATGTTCAGCCTTGACCCTCGGCATCGTCACATTTTGCAACATAGGTGGCAATCTCCTTTTCATCCCGTGCCACCAAAATCTTTCCTTGGTCTTGATACATCTTGGTGCCTCCGGTGGATGGAATATGGGCTGTCATGAGCTTCTTGCAAGATCAGGTTCTTGAGCTCAACCTTGTTGGAGCACTTGAGATCACGATTCCCAAACCACACAATTCCTTCCTCATCCTCTGTGAATCTGAGGCCTTGCACGCCTTGATCTTCCTCTTGATGCCTTTGGTACTCTCATGCCCCTTGAGCTTTCTTGATATCATCCATCAAGGTAGAAGCAACCGAGGTTGGCCAAGAATCCTGGTGCAACCAGTTCCAACCCGAAGCTTTCGAGTTCCTCATACAAAGGCGGGTAGCTTGTGCTTGACATAGCATTCAAGGAGCAAGCCTTCTGCTCCAGCATCTGCTACCACATTAGCCTTTCGGTGGTATTGAACACTGAGGTCATAATCTTTTATCAACTCCAGCCATCTTCTCGCCTCATGTTCAATTCCCTCTGGTGAAAATATACTTCAGACTTTTGTGATCCGTGTATATTTCACGCCGCTTCCCCAAAAGGTAATGTCGCCAAGTTTTGGGGCATGAACCACTCTTTGCTAGCTCAAGGTCATGAGTAGCGTAGTTCTCTTAAATGGTCGTAGTTGCCTTGAAAGGTAGGCCACGACTCTGCCTTCTTGCATCAGAACACCTCGATCCGATTCTTGGCGCATCACAATATATCACAAACTCCTTGTGTATATCTGGTGTGGCGAAGCTGGAAGCGGTGGTTAGCTTCTTCTTCAGCTCTGGAAGCTTTCTTAGCGCCGGCGTCCATTGAACTTCTTGTCCTTCTTCAAGAGCTGAGTCATGGGTGGGCAATCTTGAGAATCCTTCAGCGAACTTGCGGTAGTATCCAGCGAGTCAGGAAGCTTCGACTTCCTTCACATTGCTCGGGGATTGCCATTCGATCCGGCTTCAATCTTAGCGGTCGTGACAATCCCTCTTCGGTTAGAACATGACCCGGGAATCCAACTTCATGGCGAATTCACACTTGCTGAACTTGGCATACAGTTGGTGCTCTCGAAGCTTGTCTAGGACCATCCTCAAGTGTTGCTCGTGCTCTTCTTCCGACTTGAGAAGACAAGAATGTCATCAATGAAGACAACGGCGAACTTGTCCAAATATTCCATGAAGACCTTATTCATGAGATACATGAAGTAAGTGGGGCATTGGTCGATCAAAGGACATGACCGTGCATTCATCTGAGCCATATCTGATTCTGAATGCCGTCTTGAATATCTTGGGGTCGATCTTGGTTGGTAGTACCCAGATCTGAGGTCGATCTTGGAGAACACCTTGGCCCCATTGAGTTGATCAAACAGATCTTCAATCTTGGGAAGTGGGTACTTGTTCTTGATTGTAACCTCATTGAGGGAGCGGTAGTCAATGCATAAGCGGATGGTACCGTCCTTCTTTGCCACAAACAGAACAGGCGATCCCCAAGGGGAGGCACTAGGGCGGATAAATCCCTTCCTCAACTGCTCTTCCAGCTGCTTCTTCAACTCTGCTAACTCCTCCGATCCCATCCTATAAGGCTTCTTATAGATGGGTCCTGCTCCGGGCATGAGCTCGATGATGAACTCAATGTCCCGATCAGGAGGCATTCCTGGTAGCTCGTCAGGAAAAACATCGGGGTACTCGCATACTACCGGCACTTGTTCCAATCCAACTTCAGTCAGACAGTTGACTTGGTTGGCTTGAGCGGAGAGAGAGGGTTGGAGAGCAAATTGACTTGACTCCTTGGTCATTGGTCATAGTGACCGTCCGGTTGGCATAATCGATCAAGCCTTGGTGCTTCTGAGCCAATTCATTCCCAAGATCACATCAAGCCTTGTGATTTTAGGATGATAAGGTCGCTAGGAAGTCTACCCGTTAATGGTAATCCCGACTCCTTTACATCCTATCTTGGCTCTCATCTCTGCTCGGGGTTTGTACCACCATAGGGTTGTTTAGGGGTGTAGGGGTCATGCCACTTTTAATGCAAAACTTTGGGTGACAAAAGAATCGTGGCTCGAGAATCAAACAAAAGCGATTCTTGGGTGCTGAATTGACAAGGCGTACCCGGCCTGACGTCCGGGTCTTCTGGGCTTCTTCTGCTGTGACATGGTTCACGACCCTGCCATTGTTGGGCAAGTTGCGGGAGCTTGGTTCCTCGGTGGCATACCACGGCCTTGTCACTGGGTTCTGCGCATTAGGGGCAGGCGTCGGGCTTCTTGTTGGGGCAATTCTTGGAGTAGTGCCTGGCTGTCCACATCGAAACAAGTGACTTGATTGGGGGCAGCGCCCTTACCGGCATTGTTATTGGGGTTGTTGTAAGCTGGCACAGGGGTTGGCATCTTCTTGAGGTGGATAGTTGGTGCGAGTGCGCGGAGCTCTTGGCTCTTGATAGGTTGGCTTGGCGGGGCTGGCTGCCACGGACAAGGCTTCATTCTTGGAGCTTCCTTGCTGATCATCTTGCGCTTCTGAGTGTCATCAAGGCGCGTCGCTTGTCCTCAAGCATGGCGCCTTGTTCACCGGATCCGGAAAGGTCGGGCGGTCACACACAACAAGCGAGTCTGCGAGTCTGGTTAAGGCCTTCCATGAAGCGCTCGCTTGGCGACATCGAGTCTTGACATCTTGAGGGCATACCTTGAGAGAACTGCGAACCGCATGTACTCCTTGCGGTCTGCTACCTTGCTTGGGGCTCGGAACTCGCGCTTCTTGATGGCCATGAGTCGGAAGGGATGTGGGCCTTGCGAATTCCGTCTTGAAAGTGTTCCAAGTGATATCTTGCTCAACATGCATAGCCTTGAATCCATCCACCAAGCTCTGGCGGTCCCCGAGGCGGTGGGCGGCATCGCCACTTTGTCTCGGTCCTCGGTCATCCGACTAGTGCGGCGGATCCTCAATAGTGCGGACCCGATCGTGCGCATCGAGGGTTCAGCGATCTCGATGAAGGTGGGTGGTGCATGCTTCTTGAACTCCACCGGTGTGGAGCGTCCATGGCCGTGCCCCATTTGGCGGTTGACAACTGAGCAATCATCTGGAGGCTGCTGTGTTGGCTTGGCGCTCCTCTCGAAAAGCTTGGAGAAGCTGAGCCATATCCATGCTTGGAGGAGGTGGTGGTGGTGGAGTCGTCCTTGGGCTTGGTCTGGCTGGCTCGGCCTCGTGAGAACCTCCGGCTTCTTCTTGGTGGGTAGAGGTACCGATCGTGTTACAGCAGGCATCTGTTGGAGTGGTCAGGTCTCATGATAGGGAACAACAATGAGGAAAGCGGTAGAGATGGAATGCCTAGTAAGGGGTGGTGTGACACAATTTAAGTAAAGCAAAGGCGGAAGGGCCAAACTCATGCATTAAACCAAATGGGGAATGTAGTGGTTTACAAGTTCCCGAAGGAAAATGCGACTTCATCAAAGCAAGTTGAAAGCAACCACAACATAACATGGTTTCATAAGAACCATTACAAAGACTCGACTTAGCAAAAGGGGTACCACGACCTATCCTACCATAGGCTCTGAGCTAGCCTATCCTAGTCTGAGCAGTCTAAGTGGTGGAATGCTCTGTCGGGTATACGGCTCCTCTGTGTCTTCCTCCTCATCATCATCTGTCTCGGTCTCCTCATCGCTCGAGAAGTGGAGGAGTGAAGGAGCTGAACACGGCTGCTTTGCTGGTGGCGTCTTGAAGAGTTTTGCAGTACTCCTTTGCCGTCATCTGGCGTGGTGAGTGCTCCCTCGGCAGCTGCGACACTGTGGGGTCGTCGCCTCGATAGCTACTGCGGGCTGTCGAGGTGCTCCATCCTTCTTGATCTGTCCGCCTTAAATGCGAACTATGCGGAGGAGCTCCTTGGTCTCATGGAGTTCCCTCGAAGCTCCGTCGACTCGAGGGCAGTCTTGTGCGGCTGTCGGCACACAAGCTGAAGTAGAGTGCAGGCGGAGAGAAGTCCCTCGTCAAGGGTGGTGCTGGTGCGCTGCTCTCGTCGTCACCTTCCTTACGATAAGGCAGGTAGCAGTGGCTGGCTCTCTTGCCATCTCTGGCGGGGAGATCCGGGAGGCAGTCGGTGCCACGAGGCGGCGGATCTCCACGGCGAGCGGTGTCGCCATCTGGGGTCCCTCAAAGAACCAGCTCGTCAGGCGTCATTAGCCCTCCGACTACCTCCCGTGATACTCCTTCTTGGTGTTGTCGACCCGAGTGCTCGTGGTAGGAGAAGGTGGGGACTCGAGTGAGCTGGCACTTCTGAGGCTATCCTCAAGAAGCACGGGAAACCCAGTGGTCAGGAAGTCCTCGAGATGCAGTGACCATCTACAAAAAGTGGAAGGGGAAGGGTCAATAAAGGAATGTGACCTGTGTTTGGGATGCTAACATAAAACATAGGTATATGGGTAATCTAGGGGATAGTCTCGCTCTAGCTAACGTCCATGCTAACTAAGGCTTCCTACAGTCAGGATGGCTCTGGTACCAGCTCTGTGGGGACACCGACTTACAAGTCGTGATCACCGAATGCTGCGTGTCTGAGTGATCCCGAGATCAATGCTCCTTGAACACCTGAAGCTGAATAACAAGAGTCTTACATCCATACATACCGTCTTACACAAATAATGACCATCAAGGTCAAGTCTTACATCGATAAAGCCTTAAGGGCTGAACATCAAATGAAACATAGCAGCGGAAATCATCATCGATAAGTAGAACCCATGCCATCTGCCTTAACCCTACGGGCATTACATTGGGAAGCGTCCTAGTTAGCATGATCGTCTCCAAGAACTCCTCTTGAACTCCGGTTCTTCCATGCACAGTCAATTAAATAACCGTGGCAAGCCAATGAGTACTTTGAATGTACTTGCAAGCAACCCATGATTTGGTTCAAAGATGCGGTAATGCATGACATAGGTATAGTTTTGCATAAAGCTAGTTTTGAGTGCAGGACATGTTCAACATCCTATAAAGCATGCATCAGAGAATTCACAGTAACCATGAGAACTGGTCACGAGATATCAACATAAATAGAATGGGCACCAACCCATTTACCATAAGCGGAGTGGGCACCAACCCATCTCAATCGTGTCAAGTTACGGACTTGATCCATAACAACACCATCATCTCACACACGGGTTTGAAAACAAGTGGGCGTAGCCCAGGCGGTTACCCAACTGTCCATGACCGTGGACACGGCTATTCGAATAGTTTTATACTCTGCGAGAGGTTGCACACTTTACCCACTAGATCCGGGAACTTCGTGTCAAACCACGACCAGCGGTACCTCAAGTACCGGGGTAAGCACCGATCATTACCTTTCCCTAGGCGACACTAACATGGAGTCCACTCGATTAGTAGTAACCCCGTGCGGAACATTTCACATCATAAAATCGCGGAGCCTCGCTCCCATATTCATCACATACCACAAGCACGGGGTACCAGCGGTGTGTCCGGTGCCCCATAAAGATGGTCATGGCGCCCTACAGCACGACCCGTCCCAGAGAGAGCACCAACTCTCCCCGTCACTAATGTCACGGGCTCCAAGCTATGTCGGTCTAGGTACTCAACAATGCCCTTTCCCATATAAGGGTAGAGTGGTTGCGCATGTAAGGTTGGAATAGCAGTGCAACTCCGACCAATCCGTTTTGAAAACCACACACCCTTTTCACTTGGCACACCACTTCGTCATCAAGTGGTCACCCATCTCATCATCTCCCTCGGGCATAAGTGGCACCCGATGGGGTTTTCGAAAATACCTTTGAAATCACTTGCCTCCCTCATCATGCACAAACCCATCCCAATTGCGTAGCACCTACATTTGCATCCTAGCTACTCCCCACCGGCATAACCCTCATAAAAAGGTAGGGCCATGCACCATGCAAGTATCAGCGAGGATGTAATCGTGGCAACCACCCGTGGTTCACCATCTAAATCATGATTCAATGCATCATCGATAAAGAGCTAAAAATGACTTGCATATAAAAAGGGGCATCATAGTCATGGTCAAAGGGCTGCTTGCCTTGGTTGGCTTGGTCTTCAAAGTCTTCCGGCAATGCTCCTCCTTCTTCCTCAGCTACCTCGTCAAATACGGGATCTAACGTTGCAAGAAAACAACGGGAAAATAAGGCAATAATAAAAATAGGAAAGTCAAAGTGCTCTGAAAAATGTCAACTTAATTTTGTAAAATACTAGGAGGAAAACTAGGAAGGGGGCAACTTTTGGTTTTGGTCTGGAGTAGCAAAATAGGAGTTATGGATTTTCAAAGGCTCATTTAAATGCAAAACCCACATTTAAATATTCTGAGAAAAGGAAAGGTGATTGGATCTGAGTGAAAGTTGCACCATTAAATAGATTGCAATATTCTAGGAATTTAGAAATTGGAATCCTTGCATTTGGATTAATATACTGCCTGTGGAATTTTGGAAATACTACGAGAAAAAGAAAAAGGGAAGCGGCTGTGCCCTTTGGGCGAGAGGGCCTGACAGCAGCAGGCCAGAAACCCAGCCCAGCGGCGCCACGTCGAAAGCGTAAAGGCGAATCGCCTTCGGCCGGCGGCGGAGTCTGTCTTGTATGTTTACGTTTTCGCTTGACAGGTGGATCCCACCGTCGGCGCGTGGTGACCAGCCGGCCCCAGCGGCCGTCGTCTACCTCGGCGAGGCGGCAGCGAGCTTCGCCCGGCGCGTCTGAGAACGCAGGAAGCGGGCGGAGACTACCGTTGGATTCAGGAGAAGTCGCGGATCGGTGGTGGTGGAGATGGTCGCGGGGTGGCTGCCGCCGCGGCGAGGTCCATGGCGGAGGTGCTTGGTGCGGTGGCTCGGCCGTTCCCAGCTGCAAAATGAGGAAGCGAGGAAGGCATCGGTGAGGTGAGGAGGCGAATCGAGGGAGAAGCAGGCGGAGGAGTGCATGCCCGCGGATCGGCGACCGGCGGCGAGGCTCGAGCTCGATCTCGAGCTCGAGGCTGGCTCTGAGCGAAGGGGTGGATCGAGGTGGATTAGGTGTGTGGGAGGCGGCGGGGAAGGAAGGAGGCTGGGAGTGCCTTAAATAGGCTGGCCACGGTTCACCGTGGGCGTGGCCTCTGGCACCCGCAGGATCTGCTCTGGGGCCATTGGGGAGAGATTGGAGCTGTCCACGGCGCTCGTGGGAGTGGAGTAGGGCGCCCGGGAAGGAGAGAGGCGAGGGAGGGCCTGGCGTCCGCATGTGAGGCCAGCCATTGGCGAGCAGGCGGCGTCGAACGCTGCTGCGGAGGAGAGAGGATGAGGCAGGAGGCGGGCGGCGTGTGAGACGTCGAGCACATCGGCCGTGCGATGGGATGGCCGAAAGCGGTCGGGGCGCGGCGTCAGCGGTCGGCGCTCTGGCGGCGCTCGAGGCGACTTTGGCGGCATCAGCGGTTTTTCCTGGCGGCGTAGCGTCCTTTTGCGTCTGGAAGCTCTGACGGGGACACGACCGAGAGAAAAGCACAGGATGCCACAGGGTGCGAAGGGAGAGAGAAGCTGGGAGAGAGGAGAGAAGATGTTGTCGAGAGAGGACAAACTTGATTCCCCCTTCCTCCACATTGTTTCTTGGTGAAATGTGTCTAAGTGAGGAGGAAGTGAGGAGGGTTGTGGCAAGAGATTAACTCAAGGAGATTAGTGAAAGTGGCAAAAGAGGCTTTTTAGTATATTGCGGAAGGTGTTTGATGGAGTTTTGGTTAAGTTAATGATCCTCCTGGCCAAGATACTCCAAGGGGTGAAATGTCACATAAATCTGGGGCCTTCCACCCATTTTGAGCTTATTTGGACAAAGTTGCCAATGCAACTTTTGCAAACCCTAGAAATGGGCAGAAATGGGTTTGTGTAGATCCGATGGACTAAATCATTTCTCCTTGATGTGCCACTTGGTGTGGTAGCCTTATTTGGTCACATGATCAGGCTCACCAAAGTTGGGGTCTTGGAGAAAAAGTTGGTAGTGCAAAGTGGTTCAAACTTGATTTTGGTCAGAGAGGGTTTTGAGGCACTTTGACCAAGATTTCCTCTTCTCCAACCTGTGCCATTTGGTCAGTTGCATCATTAGACCAATGAAGCATGTCCACCAAGTTTGAGCACATTTGGACATACTTGGCAATGTAAAGTTGATCAAACTTTAGATTGGACAGAAATGGTTTTGAGGGGTTTTGATGGTGTTATCTTGTTCTCCAAGTCATGAGACTTAGCAAGATCAACAGATATGTCATATGTGACATGATAGAATTTTCCTGGAATTTTTGGAGAATATTTCCTTTGTAAATATTTCAAAAGCTTGAAATATCCAGAAAGGGTTTTAGAGGGATTTGACCAATATTTTGAACATGACCATGTGTTGAAACTCTTATATATGGACAATATATGTCCTATGAGCTTCCTAAATTTTGTCAAATATTTTTGAAACAGAAAATAATTATTTCCTATTAAAGACCATTTCTGGCCTTAAGAAAAAGCCTTTAAATAAAATAGAACAGTAACTTTTAAAATTATACTTTTGTGGTTCCTGGGCATCCTATATCTAATAGGAGTCAAATATATTTTTGGAAAGATTTTTACTGCCCTTAATCAAGTACTTGCGATTGCAAACCTCAATTCAGGGGTTTTTGGAAAACTAATTTTCAAAAATACTTTCTGGCCAAATTATTTTTGTAAGAAAATTCTCTGTAGCACTATTCACATGGCATGATCATTGGTCGAGAAGCTTGGGGTAGGAGATGAAGTATAGAGGTAGAGTAGTTGACTTCAAGAAGCACTTGAAAAGAAACGAGAGAAAACCAACTCAAATAAAAGCCAAATAATGCAAAAGTTTTTGTTGGTCCAAATTTTCATGCTTTATTGATAAAAGTGAAATGTTACAAAATGCAGGTGTGACACGACCAAGCGGATGGTGGATGCCTATCCATGACAGAAGTGATCAAGCGTTCGTGTGCATTGAGGTGCCTACAGGGCCTTTGCCAGCGTCAAGGTGCATTAGGGCAAAATTTGGATCACGAAGAAGGCTGGTCAGGGCAGACGCGGGGGGCAAGGCGCATCGCCATCCGAGATGTACTATGATGGCGTTATGAAGGTGCTCTTCTCGTGGCGATGAATGTACCAAGGACACCATTTTGAATGAATTCACTTCCGTCATGTTTGTAATTTAAAAGGCGAAGTTACTTGCGCTATGTAAGCGCTTTTGTTAATGAAAATATGGGCCATTTGAATTTACATCCCTAACTTTCGAACCACCTAATCAGATATACCCCTAATTGAAAGCCTGCTCAAATTTGCCCCTCCTCGTTAGGTGCCCTTCTGAAATGCCCTTCTCTGCCGTTACCGTGCAGTCGAACAACTTTGACGTCTGAAAAAATAGCAAAAAATTTAAAAAATCTAAAATTTGTGAGATCAAAGATACTCATGGGTGCAAGGTGCGTGCAAATTTTCATGCTATTTGGACATTCCAGGAGCTCGTGGCAAGGAAAAACAGTTAATATGCACGCTTGTGAACAATGAATTTGAAATAAAATAGCAAGAAAATTCAAAAAAATATGAAATTTTTTGGCATCAAAGAGGCATGGTGCACAAGGTGCTTGCAAGTTTTTGTGATCAAATGACATCGAGGAGCTCTACCAAGAAAAAACAAAATAGTCATTTTTCCTAAGTTTTTCTCAGAGCCAAATTTTGTTTTTTCTCCACAAGCCCCTCAATGTCGAGACACAACAAAAATTTGCCGCAGCTTTTAGACCATAGCCTCTTTGATGCCTAAAATTTCATATTTTTTGAATTTTCTTGTTATTTTTTAATTCTTGTTCACAAGCTTACATGTTTATTGTTTTCCTTTGCCATGAGCTTGGAATGCCCAAACAGCACGAAAATTTACCGCACCTTGTGAACTGAGTATCTTTGATCTCACAAATTTTAGATTTTAGATTTTTTGCTATTTTTCGGGATGGTCGATGCCCTTTGACCGACTTTGACTGCTTTTTGGGATGATAGCGGCACAAAGGGCATTTACTGTAAGTGCACCTAACGGAGGAGGGCAAATTTGAGTAGGCTTTGAAATTAGGGGTAAATCGAGAGTGGGTGCAAATTAGGGGCATAGATGTAAATGTCCTTTAAAATATTACCTTACATTAATTTGTTTATAAAATTACGAAGGTAGGCGATCGTCGGCTTCCGCCCCCACGTAACTAATCTTTGGGGTGTTAGTGGGACACTCTTTATCCAAATGTTTGGTCCCTTAAGGAGGTGTCGCATGAGGAACAAGGCAATCGGACTATCTTGACTTTATAACTTTCACTTAGCCATAGAGCTCTACAATTTTAAATTTCAGCGAAGCCCCTAAAACCCGGAAGGCCGAATTGGGGCGCTATACACGCCTAGATCGGACGAAGCCGATTTATCGCCTAAAGTGGAAAATCTTTAAGGATTTTAGGACCTCTCGAACAGCGACCAGCTCTCGCCACATCATGCCGTTCAGTTTTCGGCTTTCTCTACTTAGGTGCTCGTCGGAAGAGCAGGGACACAATGTGATAGTTCTCCCTCGCTACCTTAGCGATATAATGGAGCGTTAGGTACCAAAACAAGGGAGGCAGGCTAACCCAGCTGTAGACCCAAGACATGATCGGAGCTGATGCATATAGTGCTATAAGTTGAGGTGCCGCCTTTATTCAAAGTGTTGGACTTATCTTGTCGTTTGATGGGCGCCATAAAGCCCACAGCAAGTGGCCGTACCAAGGTGTCGGATGCAATATCAAATAAACATTTATGAAAAAAATGCTCAAATAGGAATAGTAGTGGCGCTATATATGATCTCCCATTGATGAATAATACGTTTAAGTGTATGTTTACAATGGATGCATTAAGCGAGATAAGTAGGACTATTTGACATGTCCTATCGAGGCGGGCTGTGTGCAGATAGATAAAGCGGTATAATGATTGTAAATAGATTCCACAGGTATTTCATACATGCATGCGCATATTACCTCCTTAGTTGTCTCTCCATGTAAGTCGGTGATATGGCTCTTACGAGGATGCTGCACTAAGCGAATTCTGAAAGGTAAAGGGAGATTGTGAAGGTATTTGGCGGTTACCGCACTATTGGTAGTCGTTGTTGCGCCTCGCCTATGCGATGGTATCTTGAGTGTGTACTTGTTATGCGCGTGTACGAATCTGCTTTGATGGGGCTTGGCGGAGGCGGACTGCTAATCACGCTCTTGGCATTCTGATGATCTGTTGCGGGGTGCTCGAACTCGCTTGATGGTGCTTGAGGTTGTCATCACGGATTGGTGGTTTGTCGGAGGAGGCCGCATTGTACTTACGCAAGGGTTCTAGTATACTCTTACATGCGGAGAGCAATCCATGTTTTTGTTGATTGTTATGACCCCGCGCCGACCTAGCATCTTGAGCTTGAGGTATGCATAATGTGGAACCGCATTGAATCTAGCGAATGCGGTTCGTCCGAGTAGTGCGTGGTAACCACTATAGAAAGGGACGATATCGAAGATTAACTCCGCTCCGGAAGTTGTTAGGGATCAAAGACCACTTCAATATTATAGATCCGTCTGTTGGCCTCTACTCTAGGAATTACACCTTCAAAGGTGGTTTTGTGGGCTTGATCCTTGAAGGGTCAAAGCCCATTTACCCTTGTGTCACGATAAAGCAGGTTCAGGCTGCTACTGCCGTCCATAAGGACTCGCGTGAGATGGAATCCGTCAATGATTGGGTCTAAGACCAATGTGGCTGAGCTGCCGTGGCGGATGCTAGTAGGATGATCCCTACGATCAAGGTGATCGGACAAAGTGACCATGGGTTGAATTTGAGGCGTGGCTCCATTGCATAGGCGTCCGTAGTGCTGCTTCCGTTCCCTCTTGGGGATGTGAGTGGCGTAGATCATGTTGACCGTTTTCACAGGGGTGAAACTTCTTTTATCCCCGTGTTGGACGGCGGGGCTCTTCATCATCGTCGTTGTGCAGCCCTTGTCCTTGTTGTCGGTGTTTATTTTGCGGCTGTTTGAACACCAGCGATCTCTATTGGTGTGGTTGGCTGGCTTGTTGGTGCCATGAATTTGTACGGCGCTCGATATCTGGTCCATCTTTGGGCGGTCCTGATTATTTCTTTTGAGCGGCTTTTTCGTGGTTGGACTTAGATCCGCTGAATCCGGCGTTATTTGCCGTGTCTTGATCTTTGTCACCATTGTTCCATCTCTTATATACATTATGCCGTGTCTTGCCGTTAGTATCGCGGACGTCCAGAGTGCGAATGTGGAGTGGTGCGCTGCGAGCCAACCAGCTATCCTCACCGCACAAAAGCGGGTCATTAGGGTTGTGAGCTGCCATGGACTTGGGTTTTCTGGCGGTGTCGAGCAAGCCACTCGTCACGGATATTACGCTTAAAAGCCGCGAGGCTTGACATCCGGACGATCGACTATTTGGTTCTTTTAGTTAGGAACCGAGTCGAATTTCTGGCTGACTCTCCGGGTTGTTGATAATGTGGCTTAAGTCATCGGCGTCCGGTGGTCGCACATATATACTGGAAGTTGTCGAGAAATCGTCTTCGAGTTTTCCCAACTGCCAATGGAATTTTGCTGCCGGGCTGTTTAGCCAATGCAGGCGGTTCCTTTGAGCTTAAGGGAAGATACTTGATGGCGTGTAGATCATCTCCTTGCGCCATGTGAATGTGGAGAAGAAATCTTGATCCATCTTGCAAGGTCTGTTGTGCCATCGTATGATTCGTTGTTTCTGGTTTGAACCATACAGGAATTCAAGATCCATCACTTCATTAGTGAAGCGAGGGGTGTCTTGACGCCTCATGTGCGGGCTATGTGGCTCGTGATTCGAATTGCTATGGGTTCTTTGTGTTCGGCCCGGCGGACTTATTGATAATGTATCTGGCGTGGCGGCTATAAATGCGTGTATTTGAAACGCCATACGATCCGTAGAATATCTTGCAGGTCTTGCCTGTTGCCCTGGGCCGTAGTGTATCATCGTGGGGGTGCGGTGTCACACCCTGCATTTTGTAACATTTCACTTGCATGAAAATTTGGACCAACAAAAACTTTTTGCTTTATTTGGCTTTTATTTGGAGTTGGTTTTCTCTATGTGGTTTTTCAAGTGCTCTTAATAGTCAACTTCTCCACCTTCTATACTTCATCTCCTTGCCCCAAACTTACGTCCAATGATCATGCCATGTGTGTAGAGCAATATAGTATTTTCTTACAAAAATAATTTGGCCAAAAGTATTTTCTAAAATTAGCTTTCAAAAACCCTTGAATTAAGATTTGCCTTTGCAAATACTTGATTTGAGGTGTGAAAAATCTTTCAAAAGTATATTTGAAACCTATTAGATATAGGATACCCGAAACAACAAAAGATAATTTTAAAAGCTATTTCTCTATTTTATTTAAAAGCTTTTCTTAAGGCGAAATGGTCTTTAATAGGTAAAATTATTTTATTGTTTCAAAATATTTGACAAAAATCAGGAAACTCGGTGGACATATATTTTCCATATATAAGAGTTTCAACATATGGTCATGATCAAAATATTGGACAAGACCCCCAAAACCATTTACGCCCATTTCAAGGATTTGAAATATTTCTCTGAGAAATATTTTCACAAAATCAAGAAAAATCCAGCAAGTCAAAAATGCATATTGTGATCACCTTGCAAAGCCTCATGTCGATTAAAGTCATTTTGGTTCACCAAAATGCCCCAAAACTCCCTCTCGACCGAGAATCAAGTTTGAGCAACTTTGTACTACCAACTTTCTCCCATTGACCCAAGCTTTTGTGAGCATGTTCACATGACCAAATGAGGCCACTACACAAAGTGGTGCATCAAGGAGAAGTGTTATGCTCAACTAGATCTACTCAAGTCTATTTACGCTCATTTCTAGGGTTCACAAAAGTTGCATTGGCAACTTTGCCCAAATAATCTCAAATTGGTGGAAGGATATATTTATATGAGTCATTTCACCTTGTGGAGTCTCATGGCATTTGGAGTTCATTTGCTCAACCAATCAAGCATCAAACACCTTGACTTTTTGCAAAAACCCTTTGTTTTGACCCCTTCCACTATTCTTGGAGAGCTCCAATTCTTACCACAGCTCCTTCTAGTCCTCTTTCACCTCCTGTAACAATGGCAAGTCCCAGCTCAATAATTGAGGGTGAAACCCCCTCTTTCTCTCTCTGGAAAGCCCCTTTCTCCCTCTTCCTCACCTCTCTCCTCACCCCGGTGGCCATCCGGGCATCCAATGCCTCCCCTCCTTCTTTACTACCCCACAGCACTCTTGGACATCGGTGGCCGCGCCCACAGGGCATATAATATGCCATGGCATGCCAAGCAGCGCTCAGGCCTTCTGATCTTGACTAGGTACTGTAGCCGCCCGCTTCCCAATGCTTCCAGCCACCTCGGGCCTCCCAGTAGCGCCTGCCGTCGCCTCGGCGTCCGTGTGCCTTCTGTGCAGTCGGGCCCCTCCTCTCTCCTCCTCCCCACGCCTCCAGCACTTAGCGAACAAGAGACGCCCGGCGCGCAGTGAGCATGCTCACCTGTGGTGCCTCGGCCCCTGCTCCCTCTCTCTTCATCCACAGGCGTGTTCGACCCCAGAGCCCCCTAGACACGGTGCAGGGGCCCTCCAGGGCCCGTGGCAGCGAGCACGAGCCAGCCCGGCACACAAGCCCACGGTGGACCGCTGCTCGCCTATATAAGGCCTCCCAAGCCCTTCCACCCTCACCCTCGCTCTGCACCACCAACACCTCCCCCACCCCAGTTCGCCCCCAAAGCCGCCCAGAGCTCGAGATCGAGCTCGAGCTCCACCGCTTCGGCTTCTTGGGAGTTCGCGAGTATAAGCCTCCCGCTCCTCCTTTGCCTCGTCTGGAACCCTGCATCCCCGACTCTTTTCCCTCGTTTTCCCTCTCTGTAGCTGCTAGGAAGCAGCCAGACTACCGCCTCCAGCTTCTCCGCCCTTGAACCTCGTCGGCCGTGAACAGTACCCCCCGGCCAAGTCCACCACCCCGGCGTCGGCGGCCCTGAAGCCATCCCCTTTTCATGGAGCTCGCCGTCGCTGCATCGTCGCCGGTGAGCACCGCGATCCCCCATCACGGGTTAGTGATGGCAGTGGGCCCTCATTCATCCTCTCCCTCATTCCGCGCCTCTCTCTCTCGACCTGCGGGCCCGGCCGTCGGGTTTGAAATGGAGTGGTAGCCTTGCAGCTATGTCTTGTTGGCTCAGCTGGGCCGGCTTCTTTGCTGAGCCGCCGCCTGCTGCTGATACGGCCCGGCGAGAATACAGTGCCCCTTTTCTTTTCCTTTGTCACTTTTCCAAAAATTTCCACGAGGTTAAATAATAATCCAAATGCAATAATTTCAACTCCTAAATTCTTCTAAAATCCCACCTATTCAATGGTGTGACTTTTATAAGTATCCATCAAACTTTGTGTATAGTTCAAATTTAAATTCAAATTTGAGCATTTAAATCCATCTTTGAAAATCCATTTCTCCCATTATGCTACACCAAATCCCAAACTAGAATTTTCCCTTCTTAGTTTCCAACCTAGTATTTTACAAAAGGTGTTGACATTTTTACGAGCACTTTGGTTTTCGGTTTTACTATTGCCTTATTTTCTCGTTATTTACTTTGCGGCGATAGATTGCGTTCTTGTGAAGAATTGGACGAAGACTTTGAAGACCCAGAAGACTTTGTTGAGCCAGGCAAGCAGCCCTTTGACCATGTCTATGAAACCCTTTTTATGCATGTCATATAGCACCTATTATTGTTGCATCGGAATCATGAAGGAAGGGTAACCACTTTGGTGGGTTGCCTCCTTTACTTTTCTCGTTGACACTTGCATTGTGCATGAACCTACCTTCTTATGAGGGTTATGCCGATGGGAGTAGATAGGATGCTAAGTAGTTTGCTACATAAAGGGATGGGAATATGCATGTGATGGAGACAAAGTATTTTCAAAAGTCTTTTGAAAACCCGTCGGGTGCCACTTATGCCATGGGAGATGATGAAATGGGTAACCACTTGATGGCGAAGTGGTGTGCGAGGCAAGTGTGTGTGTTGTTTTCAAAAGCGGATTAGATTTAAGATTTGTCATTGTCCCAACCTTACATGTAACCACTCTACCCTTATATGGGAAAGGGCATTATTGATTACCTAGGTCGATACTAGCTTGGAGCCGCATTACTAGTGGCGGGGAGAGTTGGTGCTCTCTCTCGGGGCGGGGTGCGTGCAGGTAGGGCGGCCATGACTATTTTCATAGGGCACCGAACACACGTTGGTACCCGTGCTTGTGGTATATGATGAATATGGGGCGAGGCTCCCCAACTTTATAGCGTGGAATGTTGGGCACGGGGTTACTACCAATCAGTGGACTCCATGTTAGTGTCGTCTAGGGAAAGGTAGTGATCGGTGCTTACCGGGTACTTGAGGTACTGCATGGTCGTGGATGACACGGAAGTTCCTCGGATCTTATGCATGCAGTGTGCAACCTCTGCAGTGTAAAACTATTGAATAGCCGTGTCCACGGTCAAGGACAGGTTAGGCGGTCTTTGCTTAAACTCGTCGAGTTTTCAACCGTGTGTGTGTGTGTGTTGATAAAACTACTTGGGTCAAGTCAAGGGACTTGACACGATTGAGATGGGTTGGTGCCCACTCTGTTTGTGATAAATGGGTTGGTGCCCACTATATTTATGTTGATATCGTAACCAGTCCTCATAGTTCTTGGACTCTCGTGATACATGCTTTATAGGATGTTGAACTGTCATTACACTCAAAACTAGCTTTATGCAAAATTTACCTATGTAATGCATTGTTGTACCTTGAACCACAACATGGGTTGCTTGCGAGTACATTCAAAGTACTCATTGGCTTGCCCTTGGTTATTTAATTGACCGGGCATGGAAGAACCGGAGTTGAAGAAGAGTTCTTTGGAGCGAACATGCGAACTAGGGCGTTTCGGTCGAGTGCACTGTAGGGTTAAGGCGGATGGCATGGGTTCTACTTATCGTCGAAGATTTCCATTGCTTGTGTTTCATTTGATGTTCAGCCCTTAAGGCTTTATCAATGTAAGACTTGACCATAATGGTCATAATTTGTGTAAGGCGGTATGTATGGATGTAAGACTCTTGTTATTCGGTTTACGTGTGTTCGGTGAGCATTGATCTCGGGATCCTTGTACTGCGTGCATTCGGTGATCACGACTTATGAGTCGGGGTCCCCCAAGCTGATATCGAGCCATCTGTTGTAGGAAGCCTTAGTTAGCATGGGCGTTAGTTAACTTGAGCCCATCTAAAACTCTCTTCTTTTGAAGCTTACCCCACCCAAGATGCATTTTCCTTATTGACCTCTCCCATTCAACCCTTGTAGATGGCTCTTTGTGCAGAAGATTTCGACCACGGTTCCCGTGCTTCTCGAGGATAGCCTCAAGAAGTGCCGATACCACGAGCCCCATTTTCACCTACCATGAGCATTGGATCAATGACACGAGGCGGAGTATCACGTGGAAGTGATCGTGAAGGCAACGACTCTCCAACAAGCTGGTTCTTGAGGACCCCGGATGGCAACACTAGTTCTGCCGTCGAGGCAGCAACCCTCAAAACACTCACCGCCTCCGAGACCTTCTTCGAGAGATGGCGGGCGAGTTGGCAACCCACTTCTTGCCTTATCGGAAGGAAGGCGAGATGAGAAGCAATGCACCAGCTCCACCATTAGAAGAAGGACTTCCTCCGATTCGGACCTACTTCAGCCTTTGTGCGATAGTTTGGCACAACACTTGTACGGAATCAATGGAACTCGAAGGAAGCTTCATGAGACCAAGGCACTTCTTCGTAAGCCAAGAGAAGGCGGATAGGATCAAGAAGGAAGGTGCTCCCCTGGACAACCAGCGATCGCATCTGAGGCGGAAGACCCCGGAGGATGGAGAACCACCACAGCAACACGCATGGCGCAAGGGATTACCGCAGGCTCTTCACCCCACCAGCAAAAGCAACACCGTGTTGAGCTCCTCCACTCCCCACCCCTTCAAGCAATGAAGGAAGTCGTGCTAATGATGAGGAGGAGGAAGACCGGAAGAGCAGGACTACGACCAGAGCATTCCACCACTTAGGCATCATTCACAACTTGGATATGCCCGTTAGTAACCCTCTGGTGGGATAGGTCGTGTACCCCTATCTGGTCGAGTCCATGTAATGGTTCTTATGAAACCATGTAGTGTTGTGTTTGCTTTTGTTGTGTTTGATGGATGTCGTGCTTTCCTTGGGAACTTATGCGACTACATCACCCATTTGGACTTTAATGAATGTGTTTGGCCCTTTTGGCCCTTGCATGAAAGCAATTAGTGTCATACCAACCCCTTACTAGGCATCCCATCTATGTTGCTTTCCCCATCTTTCCCCAATCATGAAACCTTGACCACTCCAACAGGATGCTGTTGTAACACGTCTTGGTACCTCTACCCAGCTGACAAGCGGAGGATTCTGCTTTGAAGCGGGAGTCGGCAGGACCAAGCCCAGGGCAGACTCCACCCCACCACCTCCTCCAAGCATGGACATGGCTCAGCTTCTCCAAGCCTTAGGAGGAGCCAAGCCAACAACTGCAGCCCTTGGTGATTGCTCAAGCTGTCAACCGCCCCGGCGGGGGACACGGCAATGGGCGGTCCACGTTGGTGGAGTTCAAAAAGCATCGCCACCCACCTTCGTCGAGGCTGCTGAACCCTGGATCACGGCGGTGAGTCCGCACCATTGAGGACTTGTTGGACCTAATCGGCTGCTGAAGACCGTGAGAGGGTGGCATATCTGCCTTGTCTCGGAGGCTGCGAGCTTGGTGGGATGGATTCAAGGCCATGCATCTTGAGCAAAACATCACTTGGAATGACTTCAAGGCAGAATTCATAAGGCCCACATTCATACGGAATCATGGCCATCAAGCGTGAGTTCGAGCACTGAAGCAAGGTAGTAGCTTGTCAAGGAGTACATCAGAAGTTCGGTGTTCTCTCAAGGTATGCTCTTGAGGATGTCGGCCTTGATCTTTGCCAAAGGGCGCTTCATGGAAGGCCTTAACGGACTCTGCGGTACTACGCTTGTTGTGTGTATTGCCCGACCTTTCTGATCTGGTGAACAAGGCACTCATGCTTGAGGACAAGCGGCGTGCTCTGGATGATACCATAGCGCAAGATGATCGGCAAGGTAGCTCCGGCAACGAAGCCTCGCCGTGGCAGCCAGCCCGGTCAAGCCAACCTATCGGCACCAAGAGCTCTGCACCCGCACCAACTATCCACCTCGGTATGCCAACCCGAGCCACTTACAACAACCCCAATAACAATCTTTGGCGGGGCAGCAACACCAACCAAGTCACTTGCCGGATGTGGACAGCGGGACATTACTCAAGAATTGCCCCAACAAGAAGCCCGGCGCCCGTGCCCCAATCGCGAGAACCGGGACAAGGCCGTGGAATACCACCAAGGACCCAAGCTCCCATAACCTGCCCAACAATGGCAAAGGTCGTGTGAATCATGTCACTGCGAAGAAGCCCGGGAAGACCGGACGTCGTCTGGAGTGCGTTCATGTCAATTCAGCACACCTGCTGTCTTGATTGATTACGGAGCCACGCATTCATTTGTCACCCAAAAGTTTGCATTAAAAAGTGGCATGACCCTACACCTGAATAACCCTATGGTGGTACAAACCCGGGGCGAGAGATGAGAGCCAAGATAGGATGTAAAGGGTCGGGATTGTTATCAATGGGGTAGACTTCTTATGAGATCTTATCATCTTAAGATCGCAAGGCTTGGATGTGATCTTAGGAATGGATTGGCTCATCAAGCACCAAGGCTTGTTAGATTGTGCCAACCGATGCATCACTGCGACTAATGACCAAGGAGTCGAAGTTAAATTCTCCTCAACCCCTCCTTTGCTCAAGCCAACCAAGTCATTGTCGTGAAGTTGGATTGGAGCAAATGCGATAATATCTGAATACCCGATGTCTTTCTGATGAGCTACGGGATTGCCTCTGGCCGAGACATTGAGTTCATCATTGAGCTCACACGGGCCAGGACCCATCTATAAAGCCTTATAGAATGGGATCGGAGGAGTTAGCGAGTTGAAGAAGCAAGCTGGAAGAAGCGATTGAGGAAGGATTTATCCGCCCGATGCCTCCCCTTGGGGATCGCTTTATTACATTTGTGGCAAGAAGGGCGGTACCATCCGCTTGTGCATTGACTACCGCTCCCTCAATGAAGTTACAATCAAGAACAAGTACCCACTTCCCAAGATTGAAGATCTGTTAGATCAACTCAATGGGGCCAAGGTGTTCTCCAAGATCAACCTCGGATCTGGGTACTACCAGCGAAGATCAGACCCCAAGATATTCGAAGGCGGCATTTGTAACGGATATGGCTGTATGAGTGCGGTCATGTCCTTTGGATTGACCAATGCCCGACTTACTTCATGTATCTCATGAATAAGGTCTTCATGGAATATTTGGACAAGTTCGTTGTTGTCTTCATTGATGACATTCTTGTCTTCTCAAAGTCGGAGGAAAACCTGGCGACACTTGAAGATGGTCCTAGACAAGCTTGAGAGCACCAATTGTATGCCAAGTTCAGCAAGTGTGAATTTTGGCTGCGTGAAGTTGGATTCTTGGGTCATGTTTTGGTGAAGAAGGATTGTCGGTCGATCTGCTAAGATTGAAGCCGTGGTGAATGGCAATCCCCGAGCAATGTGATGGAAGTCAGAAGCTTCCTCGGACTCGCGGGATATTACCGCAAGTTCGTTGAAGGATTCTCAAGCATTGCCCGACCCATGACTCAGCTCTTGAAGAAGGAAAAAAAGTTCGAATGGACGCCGAAGTGCGAAGAGAGCTTCCAGGAGCTGAAGAAGAGACTAACCACCGCCCGATTACGGCCACACGGATATACACAAGGAGTTTGTGATATATTGTGATGCATCAAGAACGGATGGGAGGTGTTACGATGCAAGAAAGCGAGTCGTAGCTTACCTTTCAAAGCAACTTCGGCCTCATGAAGAACTATGCTACTCATGACCTTGAGCTAGCAGCGATGGTTCATACCACGAAGACATGGCGACATTACCTCTTAGGGAAGCGGTGTGAGATATACGGATCACAAAAGTCGAAGTATATTTTCACTCAAAGGAATTGAACATGAGGCAAAGAAGATGGCTAGAGTTGATCAAGGATTATGACCTCGGTGTTCAATACCACCACAGGAAGGCTAATGTGGTTGCGAGATGCATTAGCGGGAAGGCTTGTTCCTTGAATGCTATGTTTAAAGACAAGCTACCGCCTTGTATGAAGAACTTGAAAGCTTGGGTTGGAACTGGTTGCACGAGTTCTTAGACAACCTCGAAGTCAAGCCTACCTTGATGGATGATATTAAGGAAGCTCGGAAGGGACACGAAAGTATTGAAGGCATCAAGAGGAAGATCAAAGGCAGGCAAAAGCCGAGATTCTCGAGAGGATGAGGAAGGAATTGTGTGGTTTGGGAATCGCATCTGCATGCCCAACAAGGTCGAGCTCAAGAATTTGATCTTGCAAGAAGCTCATGACACCCGTATTCCATCCACCGGAGGAACCAAGATGTATCAAGACACGAAGGAAAGATTTTGGTGTACGGGATGAAAAGGAGATTGCCACCTATGTTGCAAAGTGTGATGTATGCCAAGAGTCAAGGCTGAATATCGGCGACCCATTTGGATTGGTCCCTTGAGATCCACAACCTGACGAGGAGAAGTGGCTTACCAATTGGAATTGCCACGAACTATCCGATGTGCTGCGTATTCCACGTGTCACAACTCGGAAGTGTCTCCAAGTTCGGACAAGCTGATCTCTACAAGGGCGTCAATCACCAAGCCATTGACCTTCACCTGATTTGACTTATCGTGAGAGGCCCATCGCATTACGGATGAGGCGGCGACACACTCAACCGCACCATCAAGTATTTCAAGGTCGATTGGAGCAACCACTCTGAAGCGAAGCAACTTGGGGCGTGAAGACTACCTTAGAACCGAGTTTCCGTATCTCTTTAAAGCCTAGTTTAGGAATCTCGGGGCGAGATTCTTGTAAGGGGGTAGGTGTCACACCGCATTTTGTAACATTTCACTTGCATGAAAATTTGGACCAACAAAAACTTTTTGCTTTATTTGGCTTTTATTTGGAGTTGGTTTTTCTCTATGTGGTTTTCAAGTGCTCTTAATAGTCAACTTCTCCACCTTCTATACTTCATCTCCTTGCCCCAAACTTACGTCCAATGATCATGCCATGTGTGTAGAGCAATATAGTATTTTCTTACAAAAATAATTTGGCCAAAAGTATTTTCTAAAATTAGCTTTCAAAAACCCTTGAATTAAGATTTGCCTTTGCAAGTACTTGATTTGAGGTGTGAAAAATCTTTCAAAAGTATATTTGAAACCTATTAGATATAGGATACCGAAACAACAAAAGATAATTTTAAAGCTATTTCTCTATTTTATTTAAAAGCTTTTCTTAAGGCCGAAATGGTCTTTAATAGGTAAAATTATTTTATTGTTTCAAAATATTTGACAAAAATCAGGAAACTCGGTGGACATATATTTTCCATATATAAGAGTTTCAACATATGGTTATGATCAAAATATTGGACAAGACCCCCAAAACCATTTACGCCCATTTCAAGGATTTGAAATATTTCTCTGAGAAATATTTTCACAAAAATCAAGAAAAGTCCAGCAAGTCACAAATGCATATTGTGATCACCTTGCAAAACCTCATGTCAATTAAAGTCATTTTGGTTCACCAAAATGCCCCAAAACTCCCTCTCGACCGAGAATCAAGTTTGAGCAACTTTGTACTACCAACTTTCTCCCATTGACCCCAACTTTTTGAGCATGTTCACATGACCAAATGAGGCCACTACACAAAGTGGTGCATCAAGGAGAAGTGTTATGCTCAACTAGATCTACTCAAGTCTATTTACGCTCATTTCTAGGGTTCACAAAAGTTGCATTGGCAACTTTGCCCAAATAATCTCAAATTGGTGGAAGGATATATTTATATGAGTCATTTCACCTTGTGGAGTCTCATGGCATTTGGAGTTCATTTGCTCAAACAATCAAGCATCAAACACCTTCGACTTTTTGCAAAAACCTTTTTTTGACCCCTTCCACTATTCTTGGAGAGCTCCAATTCTTACCACAGCTCCTTCTAGTCCTCTTTCACCTCCTTTAACAATGGCAAGTCCCAGCTCAATAATTGAGGTGAAACCCCTCTTTCTCTCTCTGGACAGCCCCTTTCTCCCTCTTCCTCACCTCTCTCCTCACCCCGGTGGCCATCCGGGGCATCAATGCCTCCCCTCCTTCTTTACTACCCCGACACTCTTGGACATCGGTGGCAGCGCCCACAGGGCATATAATATGCCATGGCATGCCAAGCAGCGCTCGAGGCGTGCTCTGATCTTGACTTCGTCTGTAACCGCCTTGCTGCCCAATGCTTAAGCCACCTCGGGCCTCCCTAGCCTTTGCCGATCGCCTCGGCGTCCGTGTGCGCTTCTGTGATCGGAGCCCCTCCTCTCTCCTCCTCCCGCGCCTCGCGCATAGCCGAACAAGGGCCGCCCGGCGCACAGTGGCGTGCTCACTGCTGTGCAGTGCCTCGGCCCCTGCTCCCTCTCTCTCTTCATCCCACAGGCGTATTCGGCCCCACGAGCCCCCTAGACACGGTGCGGCGCCCTCCAGGGCCCGTGGCGGCGAGCCTGCGAGCCCGCCGGCGCCTGAGCCTGGTGGACCGCCGCTCGCCTATATAAGGCCTCCCAAGCCCTTCCACCCTCACCCTCGCTCTGCACCACCAACACCTCCCCTGCACCCCAGTTCGCCCCCAAAGCCGCCGAGGCTCGAGATCGAGCTCGAGCTCCACCCTTCGGCTCGCCGGAGTTCGCGAGTATAAGCCTCCCCGCTCCTCCTTTGCCTCGTCTGGAACCCTGCATCCCCGACTCTTTTCCCTCGTTTCCCTCTCTGTAGCTGCAGGAAGCGGCGAGGCTCTACCGCCTCCAAGCTTCTCCGCTTGAACCTCGTCGCCCGTGAGAACAGGCACCGTCGGCCATGTCCACCACCCCGGCGTCGGCGGCCCCCCAAGCCATCCCTTTTCATGGGAGCTCCCGTCGCTGCATCGTCACCGGTGAGCACGCGACCCCCATCCACGGGTTAGTGATGGCAGGTGGGCCCTTTGTCATCCTCTCCCTCATTCGCGTCCCTCTCTCTCGACCTGCGGGCCCGGCCGTCGAGGTTTGAAATGGGTGGTTGTAGCCTTTATCTTGTTGGCTCGGCTGGGCGGCCTCTTTGGCTGAGCCGCCGCCTACTGCTATTACGGCCGGCGAGTCACGGTGCCCTTTTTTTTTCCTTTCATCACTTTTCCAAAAATTTCCACGAGTTAAATAATAATCCAAATGCAATAATTCCAACTCCTAAATTCTTCTAAAAATCCCACCTATTCAATGGTGTGACTTTCATAAGTATCCATCAAACTTTTACGTATAGTTCAAATTTAAATTCAAATTTGAGCATTTAAATCCATCTTTGAAAATCCATTTCTCCCATTATGCTACACAAATCCCAAACTAGGAATTTTCCCTTCTTAGTTTCCAACCTAGTATTTTACAAAAATGTGTTGACATTTTTACGAGCACTTTGGTTTTCAGTTTTACTATTGCCTTATTTTCTCGTTATTTACTTTGCGGCGATAGATTGCGTTCTTGTGAAGAATTGGACGAAGACTTTGAAGACCAGAAGACTTTGTTGAGCGAGGCAAGCAGCCCTTTGACCATGTCTATGAAACCCTTTTATGCATGTCATATAGCACTTATTATTGTTGCATCGGAATCATGAAGGAAGGGTAACCACTTTGGTGGGTTGCCTCGTTACTTTTCTTGTTGACACTTGCATTGTGCATGACCCTACCTTCTTATGAGGTTATGCCGATGGGAATGAATAGGATGCTAAGTAGTTTGCTCATAAAGGGATGGGAATATGCATGTGATAGAGACAAAGTATTTTCAAAAGTCTTTTGAAAACCCGTCGGGTGCCACTTATGCCGGGAGATGATGAAATGGGTAACCACTTGATGACAAAGTGGTGTCTGAGGCAAGTGTGTGTGTTGTTTTCAAAAGCGGATTAGATTTAAGATTTGTCATTGTCCCAACCTTACATGTAACCACTCTACCCTTATATGGGAAAGGGCATTATTGATTACCTAGGTCGATACTAGCTTGGAGCCGCATTACTAGTGACGGGGAGAGTTGGTGCTCTCTCTCGGGGCGAAGTGCGTGCCGAGTAGAGGCGGCCATGACTGTTTTCACAGGGCACGAACACACCGTTGGTACCCGTGCTTGTGGTATATGATGAATATGGGGCGAGGCTCCCCAACTTTATGGCGTGGAATGTTGGGCACGGGGTTACTACCAATCAGTGGACTCCATGTTAGTGTCGTCTAGGGAAAGGTAGTGATCGGTGCTTACCGGGTACTTGAGTACCTGCGAATTCGTGGATGACACGGAAGTTCCTCGGATCTTGTGGAGTGCAGTGTGCAACCTCTGCGAGTGTAAAACTATTGAATAGCCGTGTCCACGGTCAAGGACAGTTAGGCGGTCTTTGCTTAAACTTCGTCGAGTTTTCAACCGTGTGTGTGTGTGTTGATAAAACTACTTGGGTCAAGTCAAGGGACTTGACACGATTGAGATGGGTTGGTGCCCACTCTGTTTGTGATAAATGGGTTGGTGCCCACTATATTTATGTTGATATCTGTAACCAGTCCTCATAGTTCTTGGACTCTCTTGATACATGCTTTATAGGATGTTGAACCTGTCATTACACTCAAAACTAGCTTTATGCAAAATTTACCTATGTCATGCATTGTTGTACCTTGAACCACAACATGGGTTGCTTGCGAGTACATTCAAAGTACTCATTGGCTTGCCACTGGTTATTTAATTGACCAGGCATGGAAGAACCGGAGTTGAAGAAGAGTTCTTTGGAGCGAACATGCGAACTAGGGCGTTTCGGTCGAGTGCACTGTAGGGTTAAGGCAGATGGCATGGGTTCTACTTATCGTCGAAGATTTCCGCTGCTTGTGTTTCATTTGATGTTCAGCCCTTAAGGCTTTATCAATGTAAGACTTGACCATAATGGTCATAATTTGTGTAAGACGGTATGTATGGATGTAAGACTCTTGTTATTCAGTTTACGTGTGTTCGGTGAGCATTGATCTCGGGATCCTTGTACCGTGCATTCGGTGATCACGACTTATGAGTCGGGGTCCCCACATCTTGAGCTGGTATTCGGGCTGATATTCCGTTTTATCCGGCCGCGGGTGGCGGTCGGCGGTTTGGTGCTCGAGTCCGTATTCCTTAGCTGCGGGACTTGATCCATCATGCGTGAGCAGGTCTTGATCACCTTGGGTTATACGCTTCTTCTTGGGCTTCGTAGTGGCTATAAGCCGGCGGCAAGCGCTCTGCTCCACAGGATCCTCGAGCACGCCCGAACTCATCGTCGCGAGGCTAATCTTATCTTCGGAGGGCATGTAGTTGTCCTCCTCCGGGTATCCGTCCGTCGCTTTGTTCTTACAGGCTGACTGCTTGTCTTCTGTTAAGCTGCTCGGCGGGCTGGTCGAGTTATATTCCTCTTTGGCGCCATCGAATTGCTTTCATCTTGGGGCGATATTGCTCTGGCGGGGCTTGGGCGGCGCCGGCGATGCGATGCCGCTTTTCTTCTGAGGGTTATCCTCCGTTGCCTCGTCGCCATTGGTTTCCTTGAGTGTCCACCATATATATATATATATATATATATATATATATATATATATATATATATATATATATATATATATGATCAACAACCCTATATAGGGCCCAAAGACG
Source organism: Aegilops speltoides (assembly GCA_021437245.1). Taxonomy (NCBI): domain Eukaryota; kingdom Viridiplantae; phylum Streptophyta; class Magnoliopsida; order Poales; family Poaceae; genus Aegilops; species Aegilops speltoides. The sequence continues at coordinate 42,231 of JAHHZJ010001933.1, forward strand.
AGTTCGAACTTCACTGGACTGCCGGCCCGGCCGTGAATCCCACCTAAACCCGATCAGCAGAATCCCACGGACCCCGATCGATCAAGCCGCCCCTCCCAACCCCCGCCGCCGCTCATCCCTCGATCTCCAGTGATTAGCCGCCGAAAATCCGCGGATCGGCGCCAACCTTCCTTCCCGAGATCTGGCCGCCGGATCGATCTCGCGCCTCGGCTCCACCTCCTGCCCGGCCGTCGTGGCGGGTGAGTGTCACATCCTAGTTTTGGCCTGACCTATGCTAGCTTCCATGTGTGCATCATGTTTAAATTCAAATGAAATTTGAATTGAGAATTTTCAAAAACCTCGGAAAACCTCTAAAATAACCAACATTTAAATCTCATCAAATGAGTCAAGAAAATATTCTTGTTATTCCGTAAAAATATTGGCATGAGGTAAAATGCAAACCAATATTTTGGAGTAGTGAAACCTTTTTTGGGCCTTTGAATTAATTCAATAACTATTTGCATTGGATATATATATTATATATAATTAATATATGTCCAATAATTACGGAACATTTATGTGGTTTGGTATATTTTAGTTCTAGCCACATAGTTATTTTCAGGATTTTATAAAATGGTTTAGTATTTTACTAAACCAAAACAAAACAGAACAAAATAGAAAGCAGAAAATAAGCGAGAGAGAACTTACCTCGGCTTACAGGCGCCACCACAGGCCCACTGCCCAGCCCGGCCAGTGCCAGCGCAGTGGCTGCTTAGCTCGGCAGGCAAAGCAACTGCTCGGCAGCGAGCACAGCATGCATGCCATGCAGCTGCCCGCCGCCTCGCCGCTCCCCTCGTCCAGCTGCTGACGTGGGACGAACCCTCTCCCTCTCCCCGACCCCGCAGACACCCGCTCCTCGCCCTGGCTCCTCCCTCTAGCTCTCCCCGACGTCGCCCGAGACGTCGTCGTCGCCGCCGCTCGCCACAGCCGCATCCAACGCCGTCCCCGCGCCCTCTCACCGTGTCTGCACGGTTCGCCGTCGTCGACTACGCCGACCAACCAAGCCACGGCCAGCGGAGACTGCATCACCCCCCGCCGTCGTCTTCAACCTCGGGCCGCCCGGATCGCCGTCGTCGTCCCGGCCGCACCGAGCTTTCCCGAGCCCACCGGCGTCTCGTGACATTGTGAGCCCTGACCTCCCCATCCTCTTCTTTTCTTTCCCCATGCATCATAGCGGCGCACGCGTTCACCCGCTGCGCCGCGCGCCTGGTTAAATCGCCCGCGAAGCCCGGTGACCTTTGGTCCCATCGTGCGTCCGTTGCACTCATAGCGTTCCGTGAAACAAAACTAAGCGCGGCAGCCATCTCGTTTGCACACCACATCGCCGTTCACGAGCTCGGCCGAAACTTGACCGCCGCCGAGCTCATTTCGGCGCCAACTCTGGCCACCCGACCCCAAGCGGCTCCACCAAGAGCGGCTGGTCCCAGCTCCACTTTGATGCCTTCCGTCCCATTTGGTGGCGGGCAGCCAAAACCACTTCCGCCGCCGCGTCGGGCTCGCCGGCGACTAAGCGCGGCGCCGCCGACTTTGTCTTTGACCACGGGTGGGCCTGGTTGACTCCGTTGAGTCGATAGCGGTGGGGCCCAGCCACATTAACTAATCGATTTAGTTTTAATTAAATTTCAACTAAACTAATCGCCTTGACACCACGGGGCCTTTGGTCGGTTTGACTGGGCTGCCTCGTTGCCTGGCTGGCGTCATGATGATGTCGGTGTGTGATAACTTATTTTACGAATTTATTTTTATTAGGAAATTCGAGAAGTGTTGCAAACTTCTAAAATTCATATAAAATCAACGTAGCTCCAAATCAAACAAATTATATATGAAAAATTATCATAAAAATTCAAGGAATCCATCTGCACCATTTTCATGCATGTTTGAACAATGTTTGTCCTCTGTTTTGGACAAAACAAATAAGGGGCATTTAAATAATCATATATGGAGATGGAATTTGAATCATGTATTCAAACCAACTTCATCTAAATCATAGCTAGGTGCATTAGCTCAATCAACAGCATATTGCCATGACATTATCATGCATCATATTTGTTGCATTGCATTGATTGTGTCCCTCTTTGTTTGCGGTAATTGTCCCTCTCGATAGACATGGTTTGACGGCGAGTTTGATGACACCGATGAAGAACTATAATATCTTGAAGTGCCGGGCAAGCAAAACCCCTTGTTCAATCGATACAATCCCACTCTCTCGCCCTTCTCTCTTTTCTGCATTAGGATGACAACGACTCATACATTGCTTGCTGCGGTAGCTGAACCCTTTATCTTTTGCATGACTGTCATTCCACGGTAAATAGATGAAACCCACGAGCATGAGTAGGAGTTGTTTGAGCCTGATGTGCCTAATCATTCATGCTTGTTTGTCATGCACACTCTTGCTTAGAATTGAGTGGTCGATTCGCCGAGGATGAATCGGAGGTGTGTGAACATGTCCTATTGTGTGTGAGCTAAGTGTGTGAACACGATTTGGTAAAAGGTATCGGTGAGAGGCCATGTAGGAGTACATGGTGGGTTGTGTCATTGAAGCCGTCCTTAGGGCTGAGTTACGTGTTTGTGATCCATGATTCAGCTACTACCATGCATTGGGCCTGAAATATGACCCGCTCGACTTCTTATTCACCTTGTCCTCTGTCCGGGAGTTGCAAGTAGTTTACGGTGTTTGTAGTATCTTTGGAGGCCGTCTTGTGTTGGCCAAGTAAGGGGTGGGCTGTGATCACGGTAAACACGTGGCAGATAAGCAGGCGCCCGTTTGGTGTCACGGAACCCTCTTCACATCGTTTGGGGCTGTGGCGAAACTTGGCGGATCTCCTCATGGATGGAACCGAATAGGCGATAAACTGGACTAGAGACTTGAGTGTCTAGGTAGGTCGTGGTCTACACCCGTCGGCTTTAAGCTTGAAGTCTGCAGAGCACATGTCGTGTCTGAGGCGCTAAGTGGTGAAACATGTATGAAGAAGTATACCCTGCGGGTTAATATGATCTATTGAATAGCCGTGTCCATGATAAAGGACTTACAGGTTGCCTATAACGGTTCATAGACAATGAAAGTGGATACTCTAAAATCGCATAAGATAAGCCTGTGAGTGCTATGGATGGCGTTCTCGTAGGGAGGCGGGGCGGATCCATAGTGGTGTATTGATATGGTGAATATGTGGACTCGTGTGCATACCTCAAAAGAGTTACATGCGGTCATAGTTAGGATAGCCACGAGTCAAAGCTGGCTTCTGCGGTTAAACCCCACCATCCCTTTGTTGATAATGATGCATATGTAGTTAGTTACGATGTAAGTCTTCTTTGGGTACAATTGTACTCACGTTTGCCTATTTTATGTTTTTGCGAGAGGCGTCGGTCTATTTGGTAGTTCAGCGTGGACTTGACGTTTAGCTTGTTACCTCAGCTACGAT
>JAHHZJ010001934.1:0-44726 GCA_021437245.1 Aegilops speltoides
GTGTTGATGACCGACATGTAAGCGCACCTTGGGGTTCAATAACTATGGAAATCGCTTCGGGACCTCAAAACAGTGAATAATAATCCAAAAAGCGGATCAGAATCGGCCAAAACTTTGAGTGTTGATGACCGACATGTAAGCGCACCTTGGGGTTCAATAACTATGGAAAATGCTTCGGGACCTCAAAACGGTGAGTAATAGTCCATGAAACGGGCCAGAATCGACCAAAACTGCCAGTGTTGATGACCATCATGTAAGCGCACCTTGGGGTTCAATAACTACGGAAATCGCTTCGGGGCCTCAAATTGGTGAGTAATAATTCAAGAAACGGGCCAGAATCGGCCAAAACTGCGAGTGTTGACGACCGACACGTAAATGCACCCCAGGGTTCGTTAATCGCGGAAATCACTCCGGGACCCCGAAAGAGTGAGTAATAGTCCACGAAACAGGCCAAAATCGGCCAAAAGTGCGAGTGTTGACGACCGACACGTAAACGCACCCAAGGTCCGTTAATTGTGGAAATCACTCCGGGACCCCAAAACTGTGAGTAATAGTCCATGAAACGGGCCAAAATCGGCCAAAATTGCCAGTGTTGATGACCGACACGTAAATGCACCCCAGGGTTCGTTAATCGTGGAAATCACTCCGGGACCCCAAAACAGTGAGTAATAGTCCATGAAACGGTCCAAAATCAGCCAAAACTGCCAGTGTTGATGACCGACATGTAAGCGCACCTTGGGGTTCAATAACTACGGAAATCGCTTCGGGGCCTCAAATTGGTGAGTAATAATTCAAGAAACGGGCCAGAATCGGCCAAAACAGCGAGTGTTGACGACCGACACGTAAATGCACCCCAGGGTTCGTTAATCGCAGAAATCACTCGGGACCCCAAAACAGTGAGTAATAGTCCATGAAACGGGCCAGAATCGACCAAAACTGCCAGTGTTGATGACCAACATGTAAGCGCACCCCAGGGTTCGTTAATCGTGGAAATCACTTTGGGACTCCAAAACAGTGAGTAATAGTCCACGAAACAGGCCAGAATCAACCAACACAGCCAGTGTTGATGATCGACATATTAGCGCACCTTGGGGTTCAATAACTATGGAAATTGCTTTGGGACCTCAAAACGGTGAGTAATAATCCAGGAAACGGGCCTAAATCGGCCAAAACTACGAGTGTTGACGACCGACACGTAAATGCACCCCAGGGTTCGTTAATCTTGGAAATCACTCCGGGACCCCAAAACTGTGAGTAATAGTCCACGAAACAGGCCAGAATCGGCCAAAACTGCCAGTGTTGATGACCGACACGTAAATGCACCTAGGGTCCGTTAATCATGGAAATCACTCCGGGACCCCAAAACAGTGAGTAATAGTTCATGAAACGGGCCAGAATCGGCCAAACTGCTGCGATGTTGATGACCGACATGTAAGCACACCTTGGGGTTCAATAACTATGGAAATTGCCGGGACCTCAAAGCGGTGAGTAATAATCCAGAAAGCGGGCTGAATCGGCCAAAACTTTGAGTGTTGGTGACCGGCATGTAAGCGCACCTTAGGGTTCAATAACTATGGAAAATGCTTTGGGACCTCAAAACGGTGAGTAATAATCCATGAAACCGGGCCAGAATCGGCCAAAACAGCGAGTGTTGATGATCGACAAGTAAACGCACCCCAGGGTTCGCTAATCATGGAAATCACTCGGGGACCCCAAAACAGTGAGTAATAGTCCACGAAACGGGCCAGAATCGACCAAAACTTTGCTAGTGTTGATGACCGACATGTAAGCGCACCTTGGGGTTCAATAACTTGGAAATCGCCGTGGCCTCAAATTGGTGAGTAATAATCCAAAAGCGGGCGAGAATCGGCAAAAGCTGCAGTGTTGATGACCGACACGTAAATGCACCCTTGGGTTCGTTAATCGTGGAAATCACTCCGGGACCCCAAACAGTGAGTAATAGTCCATGAAACGGGCCAAAATCGGCCAAAACTGCGAGTGATGATGGCCGACACGTAAACGCACCCAAGGGTTCGTTAATCGTGGAAATCACTCCGGGACCCCAAAGCAGTGAGTAATAGTCCATGAAATGGGCGAGAATCGGCCAAAATTGCAGTGTTGATGGCCGACCGTAAACGCACCCAGGGGTTCGTTAATCGTGGAAATCACTCAGGACCCCAAAGCAGTGAGTAATAGTCCATGAAAGCGGGTCCAAAATCAGCCAAAACTGCGGTGTTGATGGCCGACATGTAAGCGCACCTTGGGGTTCAATAACTATGGAAATCTTGGGACCTCCGGGGCCTCAAATTGGTGAGTAATAATCCAGAAAGCGGGCAAAGCAGTGAGAATCGGCCAAAACTGCGAGTGTTGATCGACCGACACGTAAATGCACCCCAGGGTTCGTTAATATGGAAATCACTCCGGGACCCCAAAACAGTGAGTAATAGTCCATGAAACGGGCCAGAATCGACCAAAACTGCCAGTGTTGATGACCAACATGTAAGCGCACTTTGGGGTTCGTTAATCGTGAAAATCACTCCGGGACCCAAAACAGTGAGTAATAGTCCATGAAACGGGCCAGAATCGACCAAAACTGCCAGTGTTGATGACCGACATGTAAGCGCACCTTGGGGTTCAATAACTATGGAAATTGCTTTGGGACCTCAAAACGGTGAGTAATAATCCAACAAACGGGCCAGAATCGGCCAAAACTGCGAGTGTTGATGACCGACACGTAAATGCACCCTAGGGTTAGTTAATCGTGGAAATCACTCGGGACCCCAAAACAGTGAGTAATAGTCCACGAAACGGGCCAGAATCGGCCAAAACTGCGACATGTTGATGGCCGTTAACACGTAAATGCACCCAAAGGGTGAGTTAATCATGGAAATCACTCAGGACCCCAAAGCGGTGAGTAATAGTCCATGAAAGCGGGCGGGCGAAATGCCAAAACTGCGATGTTGATGACCGACATGTAAGCGCACCTTGGGGTTCAATAACTATGGAAATTGCCGGGACCTCAAAGCGGTGAGTAATAATCCAGAAAGCGGGCGAATCGGCCAAAACTTTGAGTGTTGATGACTGACATGTAAGCGCACCTTGGGGTTCAATAACTATGGAAAATGCTTTGGGACCTCAAAACGGTGAGTAATAATCCATGAAACGGGGCAGAATCGGCCAAAACTGAGTGTTGATGATCGACATGTAGCGCACCCCAGGGTTCGTTAATCATGGAAATCACTCCGGGACCCCAAAACAGTGAGTAATAGTCCACGAAACGGGCCAGAATCGACCAAAACTGCCAGTGTTGATGACCGGCATGTAAGCGCACCTTGGGGTTCAATAACAATGGAAATCACTTCGGGGCCTCAAATTGGTGAGTAATAATCCAAGAAACGGGCCAGAATCGGCCAAAACTGCGAGTGTTGATGACCGACACGTAAACGCAACCCAGGGTTCGTTAATCGCGGAAATCACTCAGGGACCCCAAAACAGTGAGTAATAGTCCATGAAACGGGCAAGAAGCGGCCAAAACTGCGACTGTTGACGACCGACACGTAAGCGCACCCAAGGTCCGTTAATTGTGGAAATCACTCTAGGACCCCAAAACAGTGAGTAATAGTCCATGAAACGGGCCAGAATCGGCCAAAACTGCAGTGTTGATGGCCGACACGTAAGCGCACCCTGTGGTTCGTTAATCGTGGAAATCACTCCGGGACCCCAAAACAGTGAGTAATAGTCCATGAAACGGGCCAAAATCGGCCAAAACTGCAAGTGTTGATGACCGACATGTAAGCGCACCTTGGGGTTCAATAACTATGGAAATTGCCGGGACCTCAAAGCGGTGAGTAATAATCCAAAACGGGCGAATCGCCAAAATCGCCAAAACTGCGAGTGTTGATGGAAATTGCCGACAAAACGTGGGCGCAAGAAACGGGTTCGTTATTATGGAAATCACTTCAAGAAATCAAAAAAGTGAGTAATAGTCCAAGAAACGGGCCAGAATCGGCCAAAACTGCCAGTGTTGATGACCGACATGTAAGCGCACCTTGGGGTTCAATAACTATGGAAATCGCTTCGGGACCTCAAAACAGTGAATAATAATCCAAAAAGCGGATCAGAATCGGCCAAAACTTTGAGTGTTGATGACCGACATGTAAGCGCACCTTGGGGTTCAATAACTATGGAAAATGCTTCGGGACCTCAAAACAGTGAGTAATAGTCCATGAAACGGGCCGAATCGAATCGACCGACCAAAATTTCTGGGTGTTGATGACCATCATGTAAGCGCACCTTGGGGTTCAATAACTACGGAAATCAATAACTATGGAACCGGGGCCTCAAATTGGTGAGTAATAATCCAAAAGCGGGCGAGCCAAAATCGGCCAAAAGCTGCGAGTGTTGATGGGACCCCAAAGCAGTGAGTAATACATGAAACGGGCGTAAATGCACCCGGGGTTGATGGGTTAATTAATCGCGGAAATCACTCCGGGTCGAATCAAAAGAGTGAGTAATAGTCCATGAAAGCGGACCCCAAAAGAAAATCGGCCAAAAGTGCGAGTGTTGATGGCCGACACGTAAAGCGCACCCAAGGTCCGTTAATCGTGGAAATCACTCAGGGACCCCAAAGCGGTGAGTAATAGTCCATGAAGCGGGCGAATCGGCCAAAATTGCGATGTTGATGACCGACACGTCGCGCACCCTGGGGTTCGTTAATCGTGGAAATCACTCGGGACCCCAAAGCAGTGAGTAATAGTCCATAAAGCGGGCCAGAATCAGCCAAAACTGCGGTGTTGATGGCCGACATGTAAGCGCACCTTGGGGTTCAATAACTGGAAATCGCCGGGGCCTCAAATTGGTGAGTAATAATCCAAAAGCGGGCGAGAATCGGCCAAAACTGCGAGTGTTGATGGCCCGACACGTAAATGCACCCGAGGGTTCGTTAATCGTGGAAATCACTCGGGACCCCAAAGCAGTGAGTAATAGTCCATGAAAGCGGGCGAGAATCGACCAAAAGCTGCGGTGTTGATGACCCACACGTAAGCGCACCCAGGTTCGTTAATCGTGGAAATCACTCGGGACCCCAAAGCAGTGAGTAATAGTCCATGAAGCGGGCAGAATCGGCCAAAACTGCGGTGTTGATGACCGACATGTAAGCGCACCTTGGGGTTCAATAACTATGGAAATTGCTTGGGACCTCAAAGCGGTGAGTAATAATCCAAGAAGCGGGCAAAATCGGCCAAAACTTTGAGTGTTGATGGCCGACACGTAAGCGCACCTTGGGGTTCAATAATCTTGGAAATCACTTTGGGACCTCAAAATGGTGAGTAATAGTCCACGAAGCAGGCTAGAATCGGCCAAAACTTTGAGTGTTGATGACCGACATGTAAGCGCACCTTGGGGTTCAATAACTATGGAAAATGCTCAAAATAGTGGACCTCAAAGCAGTGAGTAATAGTTCATGAAAGCGGGCTAGAATCGGCCAAAACTGAGTAATGTTGATGACCGACATGTAAGCGCACCTTGGGGTTCAATAACTATGGAAATCGCCGGGACCTCAAAGCGGTGAGTAATAATCCTAAAGCGGGCCAGAATCGGCCAAAACTTTGAGTGTTGATGACCGACATGTAAGCGCACCTTGGGGTTCAATAACTATGGAAAATGCTTTGGGACCTCAAAACGGTGAGTAATAATCCATGAAACGGGCCAGAATCGGCCAAAACAGCCAGTGTTGATGACCGACAAGTAAACGCACCCCAGGGTTCGTTAATCGTGGAAATCACTCCGGGACCCCAAAACAGTGAGTAATAGTCCACGAAACGGGCCAGAATCGACCAAAACTGCCAGTGTTGATGACCGACATGTAAGCGCACCTTGGGGTTCAATAACTTCGGAAATCGCTTCGGGGCCTCAAATTGGTGAGTAATAATCCAAGAAACGGGCCAGAATCGGCCAAAACTGCGAGTGTTGACGACCGACACGTAAATGCACCCCTGGGTTCGTTAATCGCGGAAATCACTCCGGGACCCCAAAAGAGTGAGTAATAGTCCACGAAACAGGCCAAAATCGGCCAAAACTGCGAGTGTTGATGACCGACACGTAAACGCACCCAAGGTCCGTTAATTGTGGAAATCACTCCGGGACCCCAAAACTGTGAGTAATAGTCCATGAAACGGGCCAGAATCGGCCAAAATTGCCAGTGTTGATGACCGACACGTAAACGCACCCCAGGGTTCGTTAATCGTGGAAATCACTCGGGACCCCAAAACAGTGAGTAATAGTCCATGAAAGCGGGCGAGAATCGACCAAAACTGCCGGTGTTGATGGCCCGACATGTAAGCGCACCAGGGTTCAATAACTATGGAAATTGCTTGGGACCTCAAAGCGGTGAGTAATAATCCAAAAAGCGGGCCAAAATCGCCAAAACTGCTGAGTGTTGATGGCCGACACGTAAACGCACCCCACGGTTCGTTATTCGTGGAAATCACTTCGGGACCCCAAAACAGTGAGTAATAGTCCAAGAAACGGGCCAGAATCGGCCAAAACTGCGAGTGTTGATGACCGACATGTAAGCGCACCTTGGGGTTCAATAACTATGGAAATCGCTTCGGGACCTCAAAATAGTGAGTAATAATCCAAAAGCGGGTCAGAATCGGCCAAAACTTTGAGTGTTGATGACCGACATGTAAGCGCACCTTGGGGTTCAATAACTATGGAAAATGCTTGGGACCTCAAAGCGGTGAGTAATAGTCCAAAAAGAATCGGCCAGAATCGAGTGTTGATGGCCGACATGTAAAGCGCACCAGGGTTCAATCAAATAAGCGCACCTCAAAGGGTTCAATAACTCCAGAAAGCGGGCCAGAATCGGCCAAAACTTTGAGTGGGCCTCAAATTGGTGAGTAATAATGGAAAATCACCTCAAAGCGGGGTAATAATCGCGGCCGAGAATCGCCAAAGCTGCGAGTGTTGATGACCGACACGTAAATGCACCCAGGGTTCGTTAATCGTGGAAATCACTCGGGACCCCAAACAGTGAGTAATAGTCCATGAAACGGGCCAAAATCGGCCAAAACTGCGAGTGTTGATGACCGACAAGTAAGCGCACCCAAGGTTCATTAATCGTGGAAATCACTCGGGACCCCAAAATGGTGAGTAATAGTCCATGAAACGGGCCAGAATCGGCCAAAACTGCGAGTGTTGATGACCGACACGTAAACGCACCCTAGGTTCGTTAATCGTGGAAATCACTCCGGACCCCAAATCAGTGAGTAATAGTCCATGAAACGGGCCAAAATCGGCCAAAACTGCGAGTGTTGATGACCGACATGTAAAGCGCACCTTGGGGTTCAATAACTATGGAAATTGCCGGGACCTCAAAGCGGTGAGTAATAATCCATGAAAGCGGGCAAAATCGGCCAAAACTGCTGAGTGTTGATGACCGACACGTAAACGCACCCAGGGTTCGTTAATCGTGGAAATCACTTCGGGACCCCAAAACAGTGAGTAATAGTCCAAAGCGGGCGAGAATCGCCAAAACTGCAGTGTTGATGACCGACATGTAAGCGCACCTTGGGGTTCAATAACTATGAAAATCGCTTCGGGACCTCAAAACAGTGAGTAATAATCCAAGAAACGGGCCAGAATCGGCCACAACATTAAGTGTTGATGACCGATATGTAAGCGCACCTTGGGTTCAATAACTACGTAAAATGCTTCGGGACCTCAAAACAGTGAGAAATAGTCCAAGAAACGGGCCAGAATCGGCCAAAACTGCCAGTGTTGATGACCAACATGTAAGCGCACCTTGGGGTTCAAATGGAAATTGCTTCGGGACCTCAAAATAGTGAGTAATAATCCAAAACTTTGCGTGTTGATGACCGACATGTAAGCGCACCTTGGGGTTCAATAACTATGGAAAATTCATCGGGACCTCAAAACGGTGAGTAATAGTCCATGAAACGGGCCAGAATCGGCCAAACTGCAAGTGTTGATGACCGACATGTAAGCGCACCTTGGGGTTCAATAACTATGGAAATCACTCCGGGACCCCAAAACAGTGAGTAATAGTCCATGAAACGGGCCAGAATCGGCCAAAACTTTGAGTGTTGATGACCGACATGTAAGCGCACCTTGGGGTTCAATAACTATGGAAAATGCTTTGGGACCTCAAAACGGTGAGTAATAATCCATGAAACGGGCCAGAATCGGCCAAAACTATGAGTGTTGATGACCGACAAGTAAACGCACCCCAGGGTTCGTTAATCATGGAAATCACTCCGGGACCCCAAAACAGTGAGTAATAGTCCATGAAACGCGGGATCAGAATCGGCCAAAACTGCCAGTGTTGATGACCGACATGTAAGCGCACCTTGGGGTTCAATAACTTCGGAAATCGCTTCGTGGCCTCAAATTGGCGAGTAATAATCCACGAAAGCGGGCGAGATCGGCCAAAACTGCGTGTTGATGACCGCCAAACACGTAAATGCACCCTAGGTTGGTTAATGGGACCCAAAAAGAGTGAGTAATAGTCACGAAAGCAGGCAAAATCGGCCAAAACTGCGAGTGTTGATGACCGACAAGTAAACGCACCCAAGGTCCGTTAATTGTGGAAATCACTCCGGGACCCCAAAACTGTGAGTAATAGTCCATGAAACGGGCCAGAATCGGCCAAAATTGCGAGTGTTGATGACCGACACGTAAACGCACCCCAGGGTTCGTTAATCGTGGAAATCACTCCGGGACCCCAAAACAGTGAGTAATAGTCCATGAAACGGGCCAGAATCGACCAAAACTGCCAGTGTTGATGACCGACATATTAGCGCACCTTGGGGTTCAATAACTACGGAAATTGCTTCGGGACCTCAAAACGGTGAGTAATAATCTAAGAAACGGGCCAAAATCGTCCAACACTGTGAGTGTTGATGACCGACACGTAGACGCACCCCACGGTTCGTTATTCGTGGAAATCACTCCAGGACCCCAAAACAGTGAGTAATAGTCCAAGAAACGGGCCAGAATCGGCCAAAACTGCCAGTGTTGATTACCGACATGTAAGCGCACCTTGGGGTTCAATAACTATGGAAATCGCTTCGGGACCTCAAAATAGTGAGTAATAATCCAAGAAACGGGCCAGAATCGGCCAAAACTGCAAGTGTTGACGACCGACATGTAAGCGCACCTTGGGGTTCAATAACTATGGAAAATGCTTTGGGACCTCAAAACAGTGAGTAATATTCCAAGAAACGGGCCAGAATCGGCCAGAACTGCCAAGTGTTGATGACCGACATGTAAGCGCACCTTGGGGTTCAATAACTATGGAAATCGCTTCGGGACCTCAAAACGGTGAGTAATAATCCTAGAAACGGGCCAGAATCGGCCAAAACTTTGAGTGTTGGTGACCGACATGTAAGCGCACCTTGGGGTTCAATAACTATGGAAAATGCTTTGGGACCTCAAAACGGTGAGTAATAATCCATGAAACGGGCCAGAATCGGCCAAAACAGCCAGTGTTGATGACCGACAAGTAAACGCACCCCAGGGTTCGTTAATCGTGGAAATCACTCGGGGACCCCAAAACAGTGAGTAATAGTCCACGAAACGGGCCAGAATCGACCAAAACTGCCAGTGTTGATGACCGACATGTAAGGGCACCTTGGGGTTCAATAACTTCGGAAATCGCTTCGTGGCCTCAAATTGGCGAGTAATAATCAAAGAAACGGGTCAGAATCGGCGAAAACTGAGAGTGTTGACGACCGACACGTAAATGCACCCCTAGGTTCGTTAATCGCGGAAATCACTCTGGGACCCCAAAAGAGTGAGTAATAGTCCACGAAACAGGCCAAAATCGGCCAAAACTGTGAGTGTTGATGACCGACACGTAAACGCACTCAAGGTCCGTTAATCGTGGAAATCACTCCGGGACCCCAAAACTGTGAGTAATAGTCCATGAAACGGGCCAGAATCGGCCAAAATTGCAGTGTTGATGGCCGACACGTCGCGCACTTTGAGGTTCGTTAATCGTGGAAATCACTCCGGGACCCCAAAGCGGTGAGTAATAGTCCACGAAAGCGGGCGAGAATCGACCAACACTGCCGGTGTTGATGGCCGACATATTAAGCGCACCTTGGGGTTCAATAACTACTGAAATTGCTTGGGACCTCAAAGCGGTGAGTAATAATCCAAGAAGCGGGCCAGAATCGGCCAAAACTTTGAGTGTTGATGGCCGACACGTAAGCGCACCCAGGGTTCGTTAATCTATGGAAATCACTCGGGACCCCAAAGCGGTGAGTAATAGTCCATGAAGCAGGCGAGAATCGGCCAAAACTGCGCGTGTTGATGACCGAAACACGTAAATGCACCAAGAACGGGTTCGTTAATCGTGGAAATCACTCGGGACCCCAAAACAGTGAGTAATAGTCCATCGAAAGCGGGCGAGAATCGGCCAAAACTGCGGTGTTGATGACGGGCGTAATCGGCCAAAACCGACATGTAAGCGCACCTTAGGGTTCAATAACTATGGAAATTGCTTGGGACCTCAAAGCGGTGAGTAATAATCGCACCCAAAAGCGGGAGTAAAATCGGCCAACACCGTGAGTGTTGATGGCCCGACACGTAAAGCGCACCCCACGGTTCGTTATTCGTGGAAATCACTCGGGACCCCAAAGCGGTGAGTAATAGTCCAAAAGCGGGCGAATCGGCCAAAACTGCGGTGTTGATTACCGACATGTAAGCGCACCTTGGGGTTCAATAACTATGGAAATCGCCGGGACCTCAAAATAGTGAGTAATAATCCAAAAGCGGGCGAGAATCGGCCAAAACTTTGAGTGTTGATGACCGACATGTAAGCGCACCTTGGGGTTCAATAACTATGGAAAATGCTTCGGGACCTCAAAACGGTGAGTAATAGTCCAAGAAAGCGGGCGAGAATCGGCCAAAGCGCCAAGTGTTGATGGCCCGACATGTAAGCGCACCTTGGGGTTTAACAACTATGGAAATCGCTTCGGGACCTCAAACAGTGAGTAATAATCCTAGAAACGGGCCAGAATCGGCCAAAACTTTGACTGTTGGTGACCGACATGTAAGCGCACCTTGGGGTTGAATTACTATGGAAAAAGCTTTGGGACCTCAAAACGGTGAGTAATAATCCATGAAACGGGCCAGAATCGGCCAAAACAGCCAGTGTTGATGACCGACAAGTAAACGCACCCCAGGGTTCGTTAATCATGGAAATCACTCGGGACCCCAAAGCAGTGAGTAATAGTCCAGAAGCGGGCGAGAATCGACCAAAACTGCCAGTATTGATGACTGACATGTAAGCGCACCTTGGGGTTCAATAACTTCGGAAATCGCTTCGTGGCCTCAAATTGGTGAGTAATAATCCAAGAAACGGGCCAGAATCGGCCAAAACTGCAGTGTTGATGGCCCGACACGTAAATGCACCCCTAGGTTGGTTAATCGCGAAAATCACTCCGGGACCCCAAAAGAGTGAGTAATAGTCCACGAAACAGGCCAAAATTGGCCAAAACTGCGAGTGTTGATGACCGACACGTAAACGCACCCAAGGTCCGTTAATTGTGGAAATCACTACGGGACCCCAAAACTTTGAGTAATAGTCCATGAAACGGGCCAGAATCGGCCAAAATTGCCAGTGTTGATGACCGACACGTAAACGCACCCCAGGGTTCGTTAATCGTTTAAATCACTCCAGGACCCCAAAACAGTGAGTAATAGTCCAAGAAACGGGCCAGAATCGGCCAAAACTGCCAGTGTTGATTACCGACATGTAAGCGCACCTTGGGGTTCAATAACTATGGAAATCGCTTCGGGACCTCAAAATAGTGAGTAATAATCCAAGAAACGGGCCAGAATCGGCCAAAACTTTGAGTGTTGATGACCGACATGTAAGCGCACCTTGGGGTTCAATAACTATGGAAAATGCTTTGGGACCTCAAAACAGTGAGTAATATTCCAAGAAACGGGCCAGAATCGCCAGAACTGCCAAGTGTTGATGACCGACATGTAAGCGCACCTTGGGGTTCAATAACTATGGAAATCGCTTCGGGACCTCAAAACAGTGAGTAATAATCCTAGAAACGGGCCAGAATCGGCCAAAACTTTGAGTGTTGATGACCGACATGTAAGCGCACCTTGGGGTTCAATAAATATGGAAAATGCTTTGGGACCTCAAAACGGTGAGTAATAATCCATGAAACGGGCCAGAATCGGCCAAAACAGCCAGTGTCGATGACCGACAAGTAAACGCACCCCAGGGTTCGTTAATCATGGAAATCACTCGGGGACCCCAAAACTGTGAATAATAGTCCAGGAAACGGTCCAGAATCGACCAAAACTGCCAGTATTGATGACTGACATGTAAGCGCACCTTGGGGTTCAATAACTTCGGAAATCGCTTCGTGGCCTCAAATTGGCGAGTAATAATCCAAGAAACGGGCCAGAATCGGCCAAAACTGCGAGTGTTGACGACCGACACGTAAATGCACCCCTAGGTTGGTTAATCGCGAAAATCACTCCGGGACCCCAAAAGAGTGAGTAATAGTCCACGAAACAGGCCAAAATTGGCCAAAACTGCGAGTGTTGATGACCGACACGTAAACGCACCCAAGGTCCGTTAATTGTGGAAATCACTACGGGACCCCAAAACTATGAGTAATAGTCCATGAAACGGGCCAGAATCGGCCAAAATTGCCAGTGTTGATGACCGACACGTAAACGCACCCCAGGGTTCGTTAATCGTGGAAATCACTCCAGGACCCCAAAACAGTGAGTAATAGTCCACGAAACGGGCCAGAATCGACCAACACAGCCAGTGTTGATGACCGACATATTAGCGCACCTTGGGGTTCAATAACTACGGAAATTGCTTCGGGACCTCAAAACGGTGAGTAATAATCTAAGAAACGGGCCAAAATCGTCCAACACTGTGAGTGTTGATGACCGACACGTAGACGCACCCCACGGTTCGTTATTCGTGGAAATCACTCCAGGACCCCCAAACAGTGAGTAATAGTCCAAGAAACGGGCCAGAGTCGGCCAAAACTGCCAGTGTTGATTACCGACATGTAAGCGCACCTTGGGGTTCAATAACTATGGAAATCGCTTCGGGACCTCAAAATAGTGAGTAATAATCCAAGAAACGGGCCAGAATCGGCCAAAACTTGGAGTGTTGATGACCGACATGTAAGCGCACCTTGGGGTTCAATAACTATGGAAAATGCTTTGGGACCTCAAAACAGTGAGTAATATTCCAAGAAACGGGCCAGAATCGGCCAGAACTGCCAAGTGTTGATGACCGACATGTAAGCGCACCTTGGGGTTCAATAACTATGGAAATCGCTTCGGGACCTCAAAACAGTGAGTAATAATCCTATAAACGGGCCAGAATCGGCCAAAACTTTGAGTGTTGGTGACCGACATGTAACCGCACCTTGGGGTTCAATAAATATGGAAAATGCTTTGGGACCTCAAAACGGTGAGTAATAATCCATGAAACGGGCTAGAATCGGCCAAAACAGCCAGTGTCGATGACCGACAAGTAAACGCACCCCAGGGTTCGTTAATCATGGAAATCACTCGGGGACCCCAAAACTGTGAGTAATAGTCCAGGAAACGGTCCAGAATCGACCAAAACTGCCAGTGTTGATGACCGACATGTAAAGCGCACCTTAGGGTTCAATAACTTCATAAATCGCCGTGGCCTCAAATTGGCGAGTAATAATCCAAGAAACGGGCCAGAATCGGCCAAAACTGCGAGTGTTGACGACCGACACGTAAATGCACCCCTAGGTTGGTTAATCGCGAAAATCACTCCGGGACCCCAAAAGAGTGAGTAATAGTCCACGAAACAGGCCAAAATTGGCCAAAACTGCGAGTGTTGATGACCGACACGTAAACGCACCCAAGGTCCGTTAATTGTGGAAATCACTACGGGACCCCAAAACTGTGAGTAATAGTCCATGAAACGGGCCAGAATCGGCCAAAATTGCTAGTGTTGATGACCGACACGTAAACGCACCCCAGGGTTCGTTAATCGTGGAAATCACTCCAGGACCCCAAAACAGTGAGTAATAGTCCACGAAACGGGCCAGAATCGACCAACACAGCCAGTGTTGATGACCGACATATTAGCGCACCTTGGGGTTCAATAACTACGGAAATTGCTTCGGGACCTCAAAACGGTGAGTAATAATCTAAGAAACGGGCCAAAATCGTCCAACACTGTGAGTGTTGATGGCCGACACGTAAAGCGCACCCCACGGTTCGTTATTCGTGGAAATCACTCCAGACCCCAAAGCGGTGAGTAATAGTCCAAAAAGCGGGCGAGTCGGCCAAAACTGCGGTGTTGATTACCGACATGTAAGCGCACCTTGGGGTTCAATAACTATGGAAATCGCCGGGACCTCAAAATAGTGAGTAATAATCCAAGAAACGGGCCAGAATCGGCCAAAACTTGGAGTGTTGATGACCGACATGTAAGCGCACCTTGGGGTTCAATAACTATGGAAAATGCTTTGGGACCTCAAAGCTGTGAGTAATATTCCAAGAAAGCGGGCGAATCGGCCAAAGCGCCAAGTGTTGATGACCGACATGTAAGCGCACCTTGGGGTTCAATAACTATGGAAATCGCTTCGGGACCTCAAAACAGTGAGTAATAATCCTAGAAACGGGCCAGAATCGGCCAAAACTTTGAGTGTTGGTGACCGACATGTAAGCGCACCTTGGGGTTCAATAAATATGGAAAATGCTTTGGGACCTCAAAACGGTGAGTAATAATCCATGAAACGGGCCAGAATCGGCCAAAACAGCCAGTGTCGATGACCGACAAGTAAACGCACCCCAGGGTTCGTTAATCATGGAAATCACTCGGGGACCCCAAAACTGTGAATAATAGTCCAGGAAACGGTCCAGAATCGACCAAAACTGCCAGTATTGATGACTGACATGTAAGCGCACCTTGGGGTTCAATAACTTCGGAAATCGCTTCGTGGCCTCAAATTGGCGAGTAATAATCCAAGAAACGGGCCAGAATCGGCCAAAACTGCGAGTGTTGACGACCGACACGTAAATGCACCCCTGGGTTGGTTAATCGCGAAAATCACTCCGGGACCCCAAAAGAGTGAGTAATAGTCCACGAAACAGGCCAAAATTGGCCAAAACTGCGAGTGTTGATGACCGACACGTAAGCGCACCCAAGGTCCGTTAATTGTGGAAATCACTACGGGACCCCAAAACTGTGAGTAATAGTCCATGAAACGGGCCTGAATCGGCCAAAATTGCCAGTGTTGATGACCGACACGTAAACGCACCCCAGGGTTCGTTAATCGTGGAAATCACTCCAGGACCCCAAAACAGTGAGTAATAGTCCACGAAACGGGCCAGAATCGACCAACACAGCCGGTGTTGATGGCCCGACATATTAGCGCACCTTGGGGTTCAATAACTACGGAAATTGCTTCGGGACCTCAAAACGGTGAGTAATAATCTAAGAAACGGGCCAAAATCGTCCAACACTGTGAGTGTTGATGACCGACACGTAGACGCACCCCACGGTTCGTTATTCGTGGAAATCACTCCAGGACCCCCAAACAGTGAGTAATAGTCCAAGAAACGGGCCAGAGTCGGCCAAAACTGCCAGTGTTGATTACCGACATGTAAGCGCACCTTGGGGTTCAATAACTATGGAAATCGCTTCGGGACCTCAAAATAGTGAGTAATAATCCAAGAAACGGGCCAGAATCGGCCAAAACTTGGAGTGTTGATGACCGACATGTAAGCGCACCTTGGGGTTCAATAACTATGGAAAATGCTTTGGGACCTCAAAACAGTGAGTAATATTCCAAAAGCGGGCGAGAATCGGCCGGAAGCGCCAAGTGTTGATGGCCGACATGTAAGCGCACCTTGGGGTTCAATAACTATGGAAATCGCCGGGACCTCAAAGCGGTGAGTAATAATCCTATAAGCGGGCGAATCGGCCAAAACTTTGAGTGTTGATGGCCGACATGTAAGCGCACCTTAGGGTTCAATAAATATGGAAAATGCTTTGGGACCTCAAAACGGTGAGTAATAATCCATGAAACGGGCTAGAATCGGCCAAAACAGCCAGTGTCGATGACCGACAAGTAAACGCACCCCAGGGTTCGTTAATCATGGAAATCACTCGGGGACCCCAAAACTGTGAGTAATAGTCCAGGAAACGGTCCAGAATCGACCAAAACTGCCAGTGTTGATGACCGACATGTAAGTGCACCTTGGGGTTAAATAGCTTCATAAATCGCTTCGTGGCCTCGAATTGGCGAGTAATAATCCAAGAAACGGGCCAGAATCGGCCAAAACTGCGAGTGTTGAGGACCGACACGTAAATGCACCCGAGGTTGGTTAATCGCGAAAATCACTCGGGACCCCAAAAGAGTGAGTAATAGTCCACGAAACAGGCCAAAATTGGCCAAAACTGCGAGTGTTGATGACCGACACGTAAACGCACCCAAGGTCCGTTAATTGTGGAAATCACTCCGGGACCCCAAAACTGTGAGTAATAGTCCATGAAACGGGCCAGAATCGGCCAAAATTGCGAGTGTTGATGACCGACACGTAAACGCACCCCAGGGTTCGTTAATCGTGGAAATCACTCCGGGACCCCAAAACAGTGAGTAATAGTCCACGAAACGGGCCAGAATCGACCAACACAGCCAGTGTTGATGACCGACATATTAGCGCACCTTGGGGTTCAATAACTACGGAAATTGCTTCGGGACCTCAAAACGGTGAGTAATAATCCAGGAAACGGGCCAAAATCGTCCAACACTGTGAGTGTTGATGGCCGACACGTAAGCGCACCCCACGGTTCGTTATTCGTGGAAATCACTCAGGACCCCAAAGCAGTGAGTAATAGTCCAAAAGCGGGCGAAGTCGGCCAAAACTGCCAGTGTTGATTACCGACATGTAAGCGCACCTTGGGGTTCAATAACTATGGAAATCGCTTCGGGACCTCAAAATAGTGAGTAATAATCCAAGAAACGGGCCAGAATCGGCCAAAACTTGGAGTGTTGATGACCGACATGTAAGCGCACCTTGGGGTTCAATAACTATGGAAAATGCTTTGGGACCTCAAAACAGTGAGTAATATTCCAAGAAACGGGCCAGAATCGGCCAGAACTGCCAAGTGTTGATGACCGACATGTAAGCGCACCTTGGGGTTCAATAACTATGGAAATCGCCGGGACCTCAAAGCGGTGAGTAATAATCCTAGAAACGGGCCAGAATCGGCCAAAACTTTGAGTGTTGGTGACCGACATGTAAGCGCACCTTGGGGTTCAATAAATATGGAAAATGCTTTGGGACCTCAAAACGGTGAGTAATAATCCATGAAACGGGCCAGAATCGGCCAAAACAGCCAGTGTTGATGACCGACAAGTAAACGCACCCCAGGGTTCGTTAATCATGGAAATCACTCGGGGACCCCAAAACTGTGAGTAATAGTCCAGGAAACGGTCCAGAATCGACCAAAACTGCCAGTGTTGATGACCGACATGTAAGCGCACCTTGGGGTTAAATAGCTTCATAAATCGCTTCGTGGCCTCGAATTGGCGAGTAATAATCCAAGAAACGGGCCAGAATCGGCCAAAACTGCGAGTGTTGACGACCGACACGTAAATGCACCCCTGGGTTGGTTAATCGCGAAAATCACTCCGGGACCCCAAAAGAGTGAGTAATAGTCCACGAAACAGGCCAAAATTGGCCAAAACTGCGAGTGTTGATGACCAACACGTAAACGCACCCAAGGTCCGTTAATTGTGGAAATCACTACGGGACCCCAAAACTGTGAGTAATAGTCCATGAACGGGCCGAATCGCCAAAATTGCGGTGTTGATGGCCGACACGTAAACGCACCCCAGGGTTCGTTAATCGTGGAAATCACTCCGGGACCCCAAAACAGTGAGTAATAGTCCATGAAACGGGCCAGAATCGACCAACACTGCCAGTGTTGATGACCGACATATTAGCGCACCTTGGGGTTCAATAACTACGGAAATTGCCGGGACCTCAAAGCGGTGAGTAATAATCCAAAAGCGGGCCAAAATCGCCCAACAGCGTGAGTGTTGATGACCGACACGTAGACGCGCACCCACGGTTCGTTATTCGTGGAAATCACCCGGGACCCCAAAGCGGTGAGTAATAGTCCAAAAAGCGGGCGAGTCGGCCAAAACTGCGTGGTTGATTACCGACATGTAAGCGCACCTTGCGGTTCAATAACTATGGAAATCGCTTCGGGACCTCAAAATAGTGAGTAATAATCCAAGAAACGGGCCAGAATCAGCCAAAACTTGGAGTGTTGATGACCGACATGTAAGCGCACCTTGGGGTTCAATAACTATGGAAAATGCTTTGGGACCTCAAAACAGTGAGTAATATTCCAAGAAACGGGCCAGAATCGGCCAGAACTGCCAAGTGTTGATGACCGACATGTAAGCGCACCTTGGGGTTCAATAACTATGGAAATCGCTTCGGGACCTCAAAACAGTGAGTAATAATCCTAGAAACGGGCCAGAATCGGCCAAAACTTTGAGTGTTGGTGACCGACATGTAAGCGCACCTTGGGGTTCAATAAATATGGAAAATGCTTTGGGACCTCAAAACGGTGAGTAATAATCCATGAAACGGGCCAGAATCGGCCAAAACAGCCAGTGTCGATGACCGACAAGTAAACGCACCCCAGGGTTCGTTAATCATGGAAATCACTCGGGGACCCCAAAACTGTGAGTAATAGTCCACGAAACGGGCCAGAATCGTCCAAAACTGCCAGTGTTGATGACTGACATGTAAGCGCACCTTGGGGTTCAATAACTACAGAAATCGCTTCGGGGCCTCAAATTGGCGAGTAATAATCCAAGAAACGGGCCAGAATCGGCCAAAACTGCGAGTGTTGACGACCGACACGTAAATGCACCCCAGGGATCGTTAATCGCGGAAATCACTCCGGGACCCCAAAACAGTGAGTAATAGTCCATGAAAAGGGCCAGAATCGGCCAAAACTGCCAGTGTTGATGACCGACACGTAAATGCACCCAGGGTCCGTTAATCGTGGAAATCACTCCGGGACCCCAAAGCGTGAGTAATAGTCCACGAAAGCGGGCGAGAATCGCCAAAATTGCAGTGTTGATGGCCGACACGTAAACGCACTCTGAGGTTCGTTAATCGTGGAAATCACTCGGGACCCCAAAACAGTGAGTAATAGTCCACGAAGCGGGCGAGAATCGACCAAACTGCCGGTGTTGATGGCCGACATATTAAGCGCACCTTGGGGTTCAATAACTACGCAAATTGCTTTGGGACCTCAAAACGGTGAGTAATAATCCACGAAACGGGCCAGAATCGACCAGCACAGCCAGTGTTGATGACCGACATATTAACGCACCTTGGGGTTCAATAACTACGGAAATTGCTTTGGGACCTCAAAACGGTGAGTAATAATCCACGAAACGGGCCAGAATCGGCCAAAACTACGAGTGTTGACGACCGACACGTAAATGCACCCCAGGGTTCGTTAATCTTGGAAATCACTCCGGGACCCCAAAACTATGAGTAATAGTCCACGAAACGGGCCAGAATCGGCCAAAACTGCCAGTGTTGATGACCGACACGTAAATGCACCCAGGGTCCGTTAATCGTGGAAATCACTCCGGGACCCCAAAACAGTGAGTAATAGTCCATGAAACGGGCCAGAATCGGCCAAAACTGCCAGTGTTGATGACCGACATGTAAGCACACCTTGGGGTTCAATAACTATGGAAATTGCTTCGGGACCTCAAAACGGTGAGTAATAATCAAAGAAACGGGCCAAAATCGTCCAACACTGTGAGTGTTGATGACCGACACGTAGACGCACCCATGGTCCGTTAATTGTGGAAATCACTCCGGGACCCCAAAACTGTGAGTAATAGTCCATGAAACGGGCCAGAATCGGCCAAAATTGCATGTGTTGATGACCGACACGTAAACGCACCCCAGGGTTCGTTAATCGTGGAAATCACTCCGGGACCCCAAAACAGTGAGTAATAGTCCACGAAACGGGCCAGAATCGACCAACACTGCCAGTGTTGATGACCGACATATTAGCGCACCTTGGGGTTCAATAACTACGGAAATTGCTTTGGGACCTCAAAACGGTGAGTAATAATCCACGAAACGGGCCAGAATCGGCCAAAACTACGAGTGTTGACGACCGACACGTAAATGCACCCCAGGGTTCGTTAATCTTGGAAATCACTCCGGGACGCCAAAACTGTGAGTAATACTCCACGAAACGGGCCAGAATCGGCCAAAACTGCTAGTGTTGATGACCCACACGTAAATGCACCCAGGGTCCGTTAATCATGGAAATCACTCCGGGACCCCAAAACAGTGAGTAATAGTCCATGAAACGGGCCAGAATCGGCCAAAACTGCCAGTGTTGATGACCGACATGTAAGCACACCTTGGGGTTAATTAACTATGGAAATTGCTTCGGGACCTCAAAACGATGAGTAATAATCTAAGAAACGGGCCAAAATCGTCCAACACTGTGAGTGTTGATGACCGACACCTAGACACACCCCACGGTTCGTTATTCGTGGAAATCACTCGAGGACCCCAAAACAGAGAGTAATAGTCCAAGAAACGGGCCAGAATCGGCCAAAACTGCCAGTGTTGATTACCGACATGTAAGCGCACCTTGGGGTTCAATAACTATGGAAATCGCTTCGGGACGTCAAAATAGTGATTAATAATCCAAGAAACGGGCCAGAATCGGCCAAAACTTTGAGTGTTGATGACCGACATGTAAGCGCACCTTGGGGTTCAATAACTATGGAAAATGCTTTGGGACCTCAAAACAGTGAGTAATAGTCCAAGAAACGGGCCAGAATCGGCCAGAACTGCCAAGTGTTGATGACCGACATGTAAGCGCACCTTGGGGTTCAATAACTATGGAAATCGCTTCGGGACCTCAAAAAAGTGAGTAATAATCCTAGAAACGGGCCAGAATCGCCCAAAACTTTGAGAGTTGGTGACTGACATGTAAGCGCACATTGGGGTTCAATAACTATGGAAAATGCTTTGGGACCTCAAAACGGTGAGTAATAATCCATGAAACGGGCCAGAATCGGCCAAAAGAGCCAGTGTTGATGACCGACAAGTAAACGCACCCCATGGTTCGTTAATCGTGGAAATCACTCGGGGACCCCAAAACAGTGAGTAATAGTCCACGAAACGGGCCCGAATCGTCCAAAACTGCCAGTGTTGATGACCGACATGTAAGCGCACCTTGGGGTTCAATAACTTCGGAAATCGCTTCGCGGCCTCAAATTGGCGAGTAATAATCCAAGAAACGGGCCAGAATCGGCCAAAACTGCGAGTGTTGACGACCGACACGTAAATGCACCCCAGGGTTCGTTAATCGCGGAAATCACTCCGAGACCCCAAAACAGTGAGTAATAGTCCATGAAAAGGGCCAGAATCGGCCAAAGCGCGATGTTGATGGCCGACACGTCGCGCACTCGTGGTCCGTTAATCGTGGAAATCACTCCGGGACCCCAAAAAGTGAGTAATAGTCCATGAAACGGGCCTGATTCGGCCAAAACTGCCAGTGTTGATGACCGACACGTAAACGCACCCCAGGGTTCGTTAATCGTGGAAATCACTCCGGGACCCCAAAACAGTGAGTAATAGTCCATGAAGCGGGCCAGAATCAGCCAAAACTTCCAGTGTTGATGACTGACACGTAAACGCACCCAAGGGCCGTTAATCGTGGAAATCACTCCGGGACCTCGAAACAGTGAGTAATATTCCATGAAACGGGCCAGAATCGGCCAAAACTGCCATTGTTGATGACCAACATGTAAGCGCACCTTCGGGTTCAATATTATGGAAATTGCTTTGGGACCTCAAAACGGTGAGTAATAATCCAAGAAACGGGCCAGAATCGGCCAAAACTGCAAGTGTTGATGACCGACATGTAAGCACACTTTGGGATTCAATAACTATGGAAATCGCTTCGGGACCTCAAAACAGTGAGTAATAAACCAAGAAACGGGCCAGAATCGGCCAAAACTTTCAGTGTTGATGACCGACATGTAAGCGCAGCTTAGGGTTCTATAACTATGGAAAATGCTTCGGGACCTCAAAACGGTGAGTAATAATCCATGAAGCGGGCGAGAATCGGCCAAAATGCGGTGTTGATGGCCGACATGTAAACGCACCTCAGGGTTCGTTAATCGTGGAAATCACTCCGGGACCCCAAAACAGTGAGTAATAGTCCATGAAACGGGCCAGAATCGACCAAAACTGCCAGTGTTGATGACCAACATGTAAGCGCACCTTTTGGTTCAATAACTATGGAAATCGCTTCGGGACCTCAAAATAGTGAATAATAATCCAAGAAAAGAATCGGCCAAAACTTTGAGTGTTGATGACCGACATTTAAGCGCACCTTGGGGTTCGAAAACTATGGAAAATGCTTCGGGACCTCAAAACGGTGAGTAATAATCCATGAAACTGGCCAGAATCGGCCAAAACAGCTAGTGTTGATGACCGACAAGTAAACGCACCCCAGGGTTCGTTAATTGTGGAAATCACTCCGGGTCCCCAAAACAGTGAGTAATAGTCCACGAAACGGGCCAGAATCGACCAAAACTGCCAGTGTTGATGACCGACATGTAAGCGCACCTTGGGGTTCAATAACTTCGGAAATCGCTTCGGGGCCTCAAATTGGCGAGTAATAATCCAAGAAACGGGCCAGAATCGGCCAAAACTGCGAGTGTTGACGACCGACACGTAATGGCACCCCAGGGTTCGTTAATCGCGGAAATCACTCCGAGACCCAAAACATGAGTAATAGTCCATGAAAAGGGCCAGAATCGGCCAAAACTGGCAGGGTTGATGACCGACACGTAAACGCACTCAGGGTCCGTTAATCGTGGAAATCACTCCGGGACCCCAATACAGTTAGTAATAGTCCATGAAACGGGCCAGAATCGGCCAAAACTGCGAGTGTTGATGGCCGACACGTAAACGCACCCATGGTACGTTAATCATGGAAATCACTCTGGGACACCAAAACAGTGAGTAATAGTCCATCAAACGGGCCAGAATCGGCCAAAATTGCGAGTGTTGATGACCGACACGTAAACGCACCCCAGGGTTCGTTAATCGTGGAAATCACTCCGGGACCCCAAAACAGTGAGTAATAGTCCACGAAACGGGCCAGAATCGGCCAAATCTTCCAGTGTTGATGACCGAAACGTAAACGCACCGAGGGTCCGTTAATCGTGGAAATCACTCCGGGACCCCGAAACAGTGAGTAATATTCCATGAAACGGGCCAGAATCGGCCAAAACTGCCAGTGTTGATGACCGACATGTAAGTGTACCTTGGGGTTCAATAATTATGGAAATTGCTTCGGGACCTCAAAATGGTGAGTAATAATCCAAGAAACGGGCGAAAATCGGCCAAAACTTTGAGTGTTGATGACCGACATGTAAGCGCACCTTGGGGTTCAGTAACTATGGAAAATGCTTTGGACCTCAAAACAGTGTGTAATAGTCCAAGAAACGGGCCAGAATCGGCCAAAACTGCAAGTGTTGATGACTGACATGTAAGCACACTTTGGGATTCAATAACTATGGAAATCGCTTCGGGACCTCAAAACAGTGAGTAATAAACCAAGAAACGGGCCAGAATCGGCCAAAACTTTGAGTGTTGATGACCGACATGTAAGCGCAGCTTGGGGTTCTATAACTATGGAAAATTCTTCGGGACCTCAAAACGGTGAGTAATAATCCATGAAACGGGCCAGAATCAGCCAAAAATGCCAGTGTTGATGACCGACATGTAAACGCACCTCAGGGTTCGTTAATCGTGGAAATCACTCCGGGACCCCAAAACAGTGAGTAATAGTCCATGAAACGGGCCAGAATCGACGAAAACTGCCAGTGTTGATGACCGACATGTAAGCGCACCTTGGGGTTCAATAACTTCGGAAATCGCTTCGGGGCCTCAAATTGGCGAGTAATAATCCAAGAAACGGTCCAGAATCGGCCAAAACTGCGAGTGTTGACGACCAACATGTAAATGCACCCCAGGGTTCGTTAATCGCGGAAATCACTCCGAGACCCCAAAACATGAGTAATAGTCCATGAAAAGGGCCAGAATCGGCCAAAACTGGCAGGGTTGATGACCGACACGTAAACGCACTCAGCGTCCGTTAATCGTGGAAATCACTCCGGGACCCCAAAACAGTTAGTGATAGTCCATGAAACGGGCCAGAATCGGCCAAAACTGCCAGTGTTGATGACCGACTCGTAAACGCACCCCAGGGTTCGTTAATCGTGGAAATCACTCCGGGACCCTAAAACAGTGAGTAATAGTCCATGAAATGGGCCAGAATCAGCCAAAACTTCCTGTGTTGATGACCGACACGTAAACGCACCCAAGGTCCGTTAATCGTAAAAATCACTCCGGGACCCCCCAAAACAGTGAGTAATATTCCATGAAACGGGCCAGATCGGCCAAAACTGCCAGTGTTGATGACCGACATGTAAGCGCACCTTGGGGTTCAATAATTATGGAAATTGCTTCGGGACCTCAAAATGGTGAGTAATAATCCAAGAAACGGGTGAAATCGGCCAAAACTTTGAGTGTTGATGACCGACATGTAAGCGCACCTTGGGGTTCAATAACTATGGAAAATGCTTCGGACCTCAAAACATTGTGTAATAGTCCAAGAAACGGGCCAGAATCGGCCAAAACTGCAAGTGTTGATGACCGACATGTAAGCACACTTTGGGATTCAATAACTATGGAAATCGCTTCGGGACCTCAAAACAGTGAGTAATAGACCAAGAAACGGGCCAGAATCGGCCAAAATTTTGAGTGTTGATAACCGACATGTAAGCGCAGCTTGGGGTTCTATAACTATGGAAAATGCTTCGGGACCTCAAAACGGTGAGTAATAATCCATGAAACGGGCGAATCGAATCGGCCAAAAAAGCGGTGTTGATCGACATGTAAACGCGCACCTGTGGTTCGTTAATCGTGGAAATCACTCCGGGACCCCAAAACAGGGAGTAATAGTCCACGAAACGGGCCAGGATCGACCAAAACTGCCAGTGTTGACGACCGACACGTAAATGCACCCCAGGGTTCGTTAACCGCAGAAATCACTCCGGGACCCCAAAACAGTGAGTAATAGTCTATTGAAAAGGGCCAGAATCGGCCAAAATTGCAAGTGTTGATGACCGACACGTAAACGCACTCAGGGTCCGTTAATCGTGGAAATCACTCCACTACAAGAAATATGTCAACTTATGACCTTCTCTTAGTGACCCCAGCTGAATTGGTCGTAAATTCACGGCCATTTCGCTTGGAAGGGCTCAAACCCTGAAATTGCTTACACCAAATGGTCACAAAGCAGACAAGAGGCGCCAATGACCTTATTTGTACCTGATTACGACCAATATAAATGGTCATGAGGTTGTGAACGTGGATGCATTGGTACTTATTGCTATGACTAGGCGCCACCTCATCGGGTTTGCCTATGTGTCATGTCCATGTGGCGAGTTTTGCCCTAGGTTGTGAAGCAACCTATATTTCTATCATTCCCAAAATTCCCAAAAAATCTCATAAATTCTTTGGGTCATATCTTCGTCAAATATGTAAAAACCTTCCTTGCCTAGTTCAAAATAATTCAAAAATATTCATTTTCCTATTCATTCAGAGTAACAGTTTGTGAAGGAAGTACCACTTTGGCATGTCCAAATAGTATCCATTTTCTCTGAGTGCTTTCCTATGCCCAAATAACCATCCTCCACCAAATGCCAGCTCAATCCATTCATTATTTTGAGCCGAGCTTCAACATTCAGTATTTATGTCCAAAGTGTGGTGGTTTGCAAAGCAAGTACCACCTAGGCTCCTCCTTTTGAGCTGAAAATTTGTGAAAACGGTCTTCTTAATGGCTGATCATCCTCAGCCAAAACTCACGCCCATTAGCCATGTACATTTCCGCACCGCTAATCAAACACTTGGCTGCTAATTCATGTTTGAGCATCGATTGGTCTCCTCGTGAGAATCTTATGTTGTAATTTTCTTCCTAGCACCAACTGGGAGTGCCCAACCCACTAGACATGCCTAGGCCACCCAGAACACATGGGAACGCCACGGTCACTGTGGCGCGGCATCTTGAGTTCTGGCAGCTCTAGAGTTGGGGCCCTCGGCCACCGCCCAAACCTCGACGTATCGCCACCAAACCATGTATTTATGATTAAATAGGTCCTTATGTAACTAGAAATGATTTTTGGAAAAATAAATAGCAAACTATGAGGTAGCTGCAGTTCAAATTTGACCCGCTTCAAATTGAATCGCAGTGAAATTTGTCTTTTTCACGAGAGGTGGATCAAATTTTTTATACCAGACCATTGTGTCAATTGTGCATTAAATATGGCCTAGTATTTTATAAAAATGACTTGGTCAATTTTGCAACAATTATTTGGTAGTTCCTTCACAAAAAACCTCCTTTCGGGCACTTGAAAAATGGAAAATGGTTTTTCGTCCAACGAAAATGAAAACTTCCTTAGGCAACATTGTTTGCTATTCCAATATGCACCCTTGTGCACAATATGAGATCATTTGAACAAACTATGCCATGAATGTGGCCATAAGATTGATCATTTGGCTTGAAAGCCATGAATCTTCACACTTGATAGCTCCTTTTCGAGAACACTTTTTAAAATAATTACCGTATTACAAGTTTATTATTTTTCCTGGAAACTTGGCCACATATAATGACACAATCTGAAGGTTTTCCAATTTTTGATTTGTTTTGAATTTTTTATGCCCGTTTCAAAATGCGGTCAAAACGGCGGGCTTGACCGTTCCTAGCTAGTGGTTGAATCTTGGAATTTTTTTGGTGTTTCTATGATTAATTAGGTACTTATGTACCTAGAAATGATTTTGGAAAAATAAATAGCAAACTATGAGGCATTGCAGTTCAAATTTGACCCGTTTCCAACTGAATCGGCGGCAATTTGTCTTTTTCACGAGAGGTGGATCAAAACTTTTTTCACCCAACTATTTGGTCAATTGTGCATTAAATATGTCCTAGTATTTTAGAAAAATGATTTGGTCCAATTTTGCAACAATTATTTGGTAGTTCCTTCACAAAAAACCTCCTTTGGGCACTAGGAAAATGAAAATGGTTTTTTAAGTCCAAAGCAAATGAAAACTTCCTTAGGCAACATTGTTTGAATTCCAAGATGCACCCTCGTGCACAATATGAGATCATTTGTACAAACTATGCCATGAATGTGGCCATAAGATTGATCATTTGGCTTGAAAGCCATGAATCTTCACGCTTGATAGCTCCTTTCTGAGAACACTTTTTTAAAATAATTACCGTATTACAAGTTTATTATTTTTCCTGAAAACTTGGTCACATATAATGACACAATGTGAAGGTTTTCCAATTTTTGAATTTTTTGAATTTTTATGCCTGTTTCAAAATGCGGTCAAAGCAGCGGGCTTGACCGTTCCTAGCTAGTGGTTGAATCTTGGAATTTTTTTGGTGTTTCTATGATTAAATAGATACTTATGTACCTAGAAATGATTTTTGGAAAAAATAAAGAGCAAACTATGAGGCAGCTACAGTTCAAATTTGACCCATTTCGGTGAATCGAATGGCGGTTTGTCTTTTTCACGAGAGGTAGATCAAAACTTTTTTCACCCAACCATTTGGTCAATTGTGCATTAAATATGTCCTAGTATTTTAGAAAAATGATTTGGTCCCATTTTGCAATAAATATATGGTAGGTCATTTACAAAAAAACTCAATTTAGGCACTCTAAAAATATAAAATTAATTTTTTGACCAATTTAGATGGTCATAACGTCAGATCAGATTCTCGATTGGTCTGCGTGAACTCTCACGCGGATCATGCATTGAACACCGTCGGATGTTAAATCGATCCAACGGCGGTCCTCGCCTTCCACACCATCCCGAAACCCTAGCTCGGCTCGTGGTGGGTTGCATCCACCCCGCCTCATTTCTTTCCCTCGCTCTCTTCTCCTCCTCTCCTCTTCCAGATCTGTCGAGATCCCTCGCTCTCCTCCGTCTTTGTCTTTGTGCTCCTCCTCCCTCCCCTCGGCAAGATCCCCATGCTCTGCTCCTTCCTCCTCTCTCCCCTCCGTGGCCTCCTCTCCTTGATCCGCAACCAATCAAACCGCAACCAATCCCCCACCCCACCCTTCCTCCCTCTAACTCGCTCAGGTGCAGGCGTAGGGCACAACGCCCAATCCAAGGCGGCGCCGTCCTCGTGCAGCTTAGCCTGGCGGACCTCAGGGCCGTCTCCGTGCTCGGCCGCGGTGCCAAGGGCGTCGTCTTCCACGTCGTGCCCGAGGGCAAGGGCGGTGCCGGCGACGTCGCCATGGCGCTCAAGTCGGTCTCATGGGAGGCCAGCGGCACAAGAAGAGCGGCGGGAGTGGCGGCCGTGAGGTAGAGCGTGGCAGCCGCCCGCGAGAGGCAAGGGGATAATTCCAGAAGGTTCTCGAGAGGTCGGGAGAGGACAAGGAAGCCCTAGTCGCCCCCGCCGTCGCCCCCATCCAGGCCGCGGCCAGGAGCCCATGGCGCCATGACGGTCGCTGCCGAGGACGAGGAGGGCCGCTCTCCATCTGGCGGCGCCGGCCGCCGGCGCCATGATTCGCGCCGCCGTGGAAGCGCTCTCTCTCCGCCGCCCACGCGCCGTCTTCAAGAAGACCCCGTAAGTGCCCACCGTCCCGCCACCACGCCCAAAGCATGCTCGTTCGTTCGATTTAGCTAGTAGTCTTGGCTGGACAGGTGCTTAGTCTGGATATTTGTCCTCGCAGAGAAGGCACTAGCAGCACCGGATGGTGGCGAGTTCAAATCATTTCTCGCTAATTTGTGTGCTTGAGGGATCCTTGCCGTGCAACAGTGAAAATTAGTTTTCCCTGCTGATTGATGAAATATTTTCCTTGTTGACTCTGAATCATGCCTCGCCAATGGGTGGTAAATTTCTCTCGGTTTTACCATTTACTGGGACTTGCCTCAATTGCCCCATGGGTACATTTTGGTTCGGTGATGGACTAGCGAGAGCCGGATGGTGGCGACTTCAATTTTTTTTCCTCTTGCTTTATGTGCGTGAGGGCTTCGTGTGAAGCTTTGCTCAACTTAGCATTCTCCTTGCAAAGGCAACAAGAGAATAATTTTCCTTTACTCTTTGATGAAATATTTCGAGAAGAGAGCTTTTCTGGATATGTCCCTCCGTGGCAAAGAACTTCACCCGCAACTTATGTGAAAACTCCCATCTTCCGAGGCCCAATTTTAGTCATTCCAAGTTTCTCCTTGGCGGTTAAATGTTTAGGCTAACTAATTTTCTCCGTGGGCAGGATTCTCAAGACTAAGCGAGTGTCACACCCAATGGTCCAACTAATTTTATAGCTCGTAATTAGCGCTCGATCGTGACATATAAGTATTACGATACAACATCGAGAAATGCTTATATCGGTTTAGTTTATTGCTTGAATTTGCTGCTCACTTTTCTTATCCTGTTTCAACTAGATTGATTAATGATAGCTTGGCGATGATTTAGTTTATTTTACCGTTAATCTGATTTAGTCTATTTTTACCGTTAATCTGATTTAGTTTAGGACTAAATGCTTTGCTGTTTTTGTAGTATTAGTCAGATTTAATAACTATTTTTTTAATCTTTTCATGTTGATATGTAAGCCGATCTAAATGGGTTGTCATACATCCTTATAATTATGCATCACAGATAATCATTAGTACGCATCCAACTATTGATATCTGCAAGTATCTATATTTCATACATCCAAAATTGACTACTTAATTTGGACTTCTAGAGTAATGTTGTTCACAAGCCCTCGGCGGTCGGTGATCGCCTCCCAGACCGGGCTGCACCGATCAGCCTCCGGCACCGGTGGAGGAACCTCCATTGGTTCTAGATTATTTACGCTTGTAAATAAATATTGCGATTCGATTTGTCGCAGCTATGATTGAAGTTCAATAGAAACAGTTACGCTTGCCTCGACTATAGTTATAGTCACTTGTTGGGCTGATTTCAAGCAGATCGCTTAGTGTCGACCGTGTCATGCTCTTTGTTATTGACTGCTGCTTGTGTCTTAAATAAATATATGCGAAGGTAGACACGATCTTTGCTGCTTGTGTCTTAAATAAATAAATAAAATTCTGTAATGATGATCTGAAATGTCACACAGTGTGAACATTGGTAGTCTTCTTGCCGCTTATTGTGCAGTTGGAGGTGTCTGCTTTGCATGTGGTGGAGCTGCATTTGCCGCCCCAAAGGGCAAACCTTCATCGACACAACCCCATAACAGGGCCTCAAGGTTACATTCCCCATCGCCTCTTTCTAAATTACTAGAATGAAAATGGCCAGAGCTGATGTGCCTCCTGTATCTATTGCTTGATTTGTTATGATTTGATTCACCAAGAGTGATTCTTCTACTATCTTGTAGTAAGATTAAATGGAACAACGAGGATGTTTCTAAGTTGGTTATTGCTAGAATAATTCATCAACTTGAGATATGCTGGGATGTTCTGCCTTTCCTTACTGAAGAAGATAAGAATGGAATTTAATTGGATGGCCCTTTCATCGTGTTTAATTAGCTGTAAATGTGCCCCCTTACTGAAGAAGATAAGAATCCATAGGTGTTATGCAAAATTAAATCTGTCATCTTGTAAGTGCTCTAGGCAGTGTCGAGATGGTGAAAAATATGAGAACAAAAAAGAATTACTTGATTAATTTACAACATCCATCCTTTACTCCGTCCGTGTCATCGTTGTTTACCCATGGGAGTATTTTTAACTTGAAAATCTCTAGTGAACTGCCATTTGCAGTACATTTGCTTTCCATGTTAATTTTTTGGGTTACTCCATCTTGCTCTATCAAGTAAAATTTGATATGTGGAGTAGCAGCAGTAAGCTAGACCATCTATTGACTGCACCACGGAGGTCACCCTCATATGGATAATGAATCATTATCCCGTTCTTGTATACCTGAGATGTTCCTAATGAATAATTTACTAGACAAACAATCTTGTTTGCCGTAAGAATTCTGGCATGCCAAAATCATCGTCTATGTATGCTTGGTTAATATGGACCTGAATGGCAAGGGATAGCCAACCTACTTAGCTAGATTAACATAACAGAACAATTACACAACCGGCTAGCTCGTGTTTGCATTGGCTGCCACATCGTCTAGCTAGATCATCGCTAAGGGCTAGTCAACAAATTTTATAGCATTCTATGTTGTAGCCAAACACTTGCTCAGTATTTTATATTGAAACCATGGTATTGTGTACCGCCAACTACGAGTAAATTCTGCAGTTTTTAATACTTTGGTTTTTGATACTTTGTCTGTTCGATTTACTTTTATTTTGTCCCTAAACATTTTGTTCTACAATGTGAGATCTTGGCATTTCATTCAGGACAAAGAAGTTGTATGAAGCATAGTTTTACCTCATTGAGCTAGTTCTCGGGAGTAATGAACTCCTTGTAGCAGAACTTGTACGTGTGTTATATGATGTAGCAGAACTTGTAGGGCTCTGTGATAGACTTGGGCTGATACACTTGGGCTGTATGTGTGTTATCTAATTGTAAACTTGATCTCGATCACATTTTTATGTATGTTATATGATGTAGCAGATTGCTTCCTGCTATTATTTGAAATATTATGTCATTTTTGTATTTGCATATTGAAATATGAAAGAACATGACCTTGTGAGAGGGTCCCACAAACTAGAACATCGCATTTGGGACCCACTTACCAGAATTTGACAATTGGCATGCATTAAAAAAGAGAAACAAATGCTACCGCCCAAAAATAAAAAGGCTATAATGTTGGGCTAGGCCCATGAAATCGACCAAAATTGACACGAAAAAAAATATAAATGGGCTGAATTAATGGGCTTGGCCCATACAAACACCGAATTGGACCGGCTGAATCTTGTGCCACATCGCTTGCCTTACGCTGGATGCCTCGTGGCTGGGAAGGTTGCTAGTGACCAAAGCAGAAGGTCATAGGATAACGACCTTTTGTTAAAGGTCGCTATAGTCGATTATGACCGCCATGACTTTTGACCTTCTGTTTTTGGTCACAAAAAGGTCGTAAATGGAAATTTGTGACCTTTTAGTGACCAATAGTGGTGGTCACAAGTTGACATATTTCTTGTAGTTCATGACATGTAAGCGCAGCTTGGGGTTCTATAACTATGGAAAATGCTTCGGGACCTCAAAACGGTGAGTAATAATCCATGAAACGGGCCAGAATCAGCCAAAAAAGCCAGTGTTGATGACCGACATGTAAACGCACCTGTGGTTCGTTAATCGTGGAAATCACCCGGGACCCCAAAACAGGAGTAATAGTCCACGAAGCGGGCCAGATCGACCAAAACTGCCGGTGTTGACGGCCGACACGTAAATGCACCCTGTGGTTCGTTAACGTTAGCAGAAATCACCCGGGACCCCAAAACAGTGAGTAATAGTCTATTGAAAAGGGCCAGAATCGGCCAAAATTGCAAGTGTTGATGACCGACACGTAAACGCACTCAGGGTCCGTTAATCGTGGAAATCACTCCGGGACCCCGAAACAGTGAGTAATATTCCATGAAACGGGCCAGAATCGGCCAAAACTGAGTGTTGATGACCGACATGTAAGTGCACCTTGGGGTTCAATAATTATGGAAATTGCTTCGGGACCTCAAAAAGGTGAGTAATAATCCAAGAAACGGGCCAAAATCGGCCAAAACTTTGAGTGTTGATGACCGACATGTAAGCGCACCTTGGGGTTTAATAACTATGGAAAATGCTTCGGACCTCAAAACAGTGTGTAATAGTCCAAGAAACGGGCCAGAATCGGCCAAAACTGCCATTGTTGATAACCGACTTGTAAGCGCACTTTGGGGTTCAATAACTATGGAAATCGCTTCGGGACCTCAAAACAGTGAGTAATAATCCAAGAAACAGGCCAGAATCGGCCAAACTTTGAGTGTTGATGACCGACATGTAAGCACAGCTTGGGGTTCTATAACTATGGAAAATGCTTCGGGACCTCAAAACGGTGACTAATAATCCATGAAACGGGCCAGAATCGGCCAAAACTGCCAGTGTTGATGACCGACATGTAAACGCACCCCAGGGTTCGTTAATCGCGGAAATCACTCCGGGACCCCAAAACAGTGAGTAATAGTCCACGAAACGGGCCAGGATCGACCAAAACTGCCAGTGTTGATGACTGACATGTAAGGGCACCTTGGGGTTCAATAACTATGGAAATCGCTTCGGGACCTCAAAACAGTGAGTAATAATCCAAGAAATGGGCAAGAATCGGCCAAAACTTTGAGTGTTGATGACCGACATGTAAGCGCACCTTGGAGATCATTAACTATGGAAAATGCGTCGGGACCTCAAAACAGTGAGTAATAGTCCAAGAAACGGGCCAGAATCGGCCAGAACTACCAAGTGTTGATGACCGACATGTAAGTGCACCTTGGGGTACAATAACTATGGAAATCGCTTCGGGATCTCAAAACAGTGAGTAATAATCCTAGAAACGGGCCAGAATCGGCCAAAACTTCAAGTGTTGATGTCCGACATGTAAGCGCACCTTGGGGTTCAATAACTTCGGAAATCGCTTCGGGGCCTCAAATTGGCGAGTAATAATCCAAGAAACGGGCCAGAATCGGCCAAAACTGCCAGTGTTGATGACCGACATGTAAGCACACTTTGGGATTCAATAACTATGGAAATCGCTTTGGGACCTCAAAACAGTGAGTAATAATCCAAGAAACGGGCCAGAATTGGCCAAAACTTTGAGTGTTGATGGCCAAACACGTAAAGCTGACAGGGTTCGTAACTATGGAAAATGCTTGGGACCTCAAAACGGTGACTAATAATACATGAAACGGGCCAGAATCGGCCAAAATTGCCAGTGTTGATGACCGACATGTAAACGCACCCCAGGGTTCGTTAATCGCGGAAATCACTCCGGGACCCCAAAACAGTGAGTAATAGTCCACGAAACGGGCCAGGATCGACCAAAACTGCCAGTGTTGATGACTGACATGTAAGGGCACCTTGGGGTTCAATAACTATGGAAATCGCTTCAGGACCTCAAAACAGTGAGTAATAATCCAAGAAATGGGCCAGAATCGGCCAAAACTTTGAGTGTTGATGACCGACATGTAAGCGCACCTTGGAGTTCAGTAACTATGGAAAATGCGTCGGGACCACAAAACAGTGAGTAATAGTCCAAGAAACGGGCCAGAATCGGCCAAAACTACCAAGTGTTGATGACGGACATGTAAGTGCACCTTGGGGTACAATAACTATGGAAATCGCTTCGGGATCTCAAAACAGTGAGTAATAATCCTAGAAACGGGCCAGAATCGGCCAAAACTTCAAGTGTTGATGACCGACATGTAAGCGCACCTTGGGGTTCAATAACTTCGGAAATCGCTTCGGGGCCTCAAATTGGCGAGTAATAATCCAAGAAACGGGCCAGAATCGGCCAAAACTGCCAGTGTTGATGACCGACATGTAAGCACACTTTGGGATTCAATAACTATGGAAATCGCTTCGGGACCTCAAAACAGTGAGTAATAATCCAAGAAACGGGCCAGAATCGGCCAAAACTTTGACTGTTGATGACCGACATGTAAGCGCAGCTTGGGGTTCTATAACTATGGAAAATGCTTGGGACCTCAAAGCGGTGAGTAATAATCCATGAAGCGGGCTAGAATCGCCAAAAGCGCCGGTGTTGATGGCCGACATGTAAACGCACCTGTGGTTCGTTAATCGTGGAAATCACTCCGGGACCCCAATACAGTGAGTAATAGTCCACGAAACGGGCCAGAATCGGCCAAAACTTCCAGTGTCGATGACCGACACGTAAACGCACCCAGGGTCCGTTAATCGTGGAAATCACTCCGGGACCCCAAAACAGTGAATAATATTCCATGAAACGGGCCAGAATCGGCCAAAACTGCCAGTGTTGATGACCGACATGTAAGCGCACCTTGGGGTTCAATAATTATGGAAATTGCTTCGGGACCTCAAAACGTTGAGTAATAATCCAAGAAACAGGCCAAAATCGGCCAAAACTTTGAGTGTTGATGACCGACATGTAAGCGCACCTTGGGGTTCAATAACTATGCAAAATGCTTCGGACCTCAAAACAGTGTGTAATAGTCCAAGAAACGGGCCAGAATCGGCCAAAACTGCCATTGTTGATGACCGACTTGTAAGCGCACTTTGGGGTTCAATAACTATGGAAATCGCTTCGGGACCTCAAAACAGTGAGTAATAATCCAAGAAACGGGCCAGAATCGGCCAAAACTTTGAGTGTTGATGACCGACATGTATGCACAGCTTGGGCTTCTATAACTATGGAAAATGCTTCGGGACCTCAAAACGGTGAGTAATAATCCATGAAACGGGCCAGAATCGGCCAAAACTGCCAGTGTTGATGACCGACATGTAAACGCACCCCAGGGTTCGTTAATCGCGGAAAACACTCCGGGACCCCAAAACAGTTAGTAATAGTCCATGAAACGGGCCAGGATCGACCAAAACTGCTAGTGTTGATGACTGACATGTAAGCGCACCTTGGGGTTCAATAACTATGGAAATCGCTTCGGGACCTCAAAACAGTGAGTAATAATCCAAGAAATGGGCCAGAATCGGCCAAAACTTTGAGTGTTGATGACCGACATGTAAACGCACCTTGGGGTTCAATAACTATGGAAAATGCTTCGGGACCTCAAAACAGTGAGTAATAGTCTAAGAAACGGGCTAGAATCGTCCAAAACTACCAAGTGTTGATGACCGACATGTAAGTGCACCTTGGGGTTCAATAACTATGGAAATCGCTTCGGGATCTCAAAACAGTGAGTAATAATCCTAGAAACGGGCCAGAATCGGCCAAAACTTCAAGTGTTGATGACCGACATGTAAGCGCACCTTGGGGTTCAATAACTATGGAAAATGGTTCGGGACCTCAAAACGGTGAGTAATAATCCATGAAACGGGCCAGAATCGGCCAAAACAGCCAGTGTTGATGACCGACAAGTAAACGCACCCCAGGGTTCGTTAATCGTGGAAATCGCTTCGGGACCTCAAAACAGTGAGTAATAGTCCACGAAACGGGCCAGAATCGACCAAAACTGCCAGTGTTGATGACCGACATGTAAGCGCACCTTGGGGTTCAATAACTTCGGAAATCGCTTCGGGGCCTCAAATTGGCGAGTAATAATCCAAGAAACGGGCCAGAATCAGCCAAAACTGCCAGTGTTGACGACCGACATGTAAGCACACTTTGGGATTCAATAACTATGGAAATCGCTTCGGGACCTCAAAACAGTGAGTAATAATCCAAGAAACGGGCCAGAATCGGCCAAAACTTTGAGTGTTGATGACCGAAATGTAAGCGCAGCTTGGGGTTCTATAACTAGGAAAATGCTTCAGGACCTCAAAACGGTGAGTAATAATCCATGAAACGGGCCAGAATCGGCCAAAACTGTCAGTGTTGATGACCGACATGTAAACGCACCCCAGGGTTCGTTAATCATAGAAATCACTCCGGGACCACAAAACAGTGAGTAATAGTCCACGAAACGGGCCAGAATCGGCCAAAACTTCCAGTGTCGATGACCGACACGTAAACGCACCCAGGGTCCATTAATCGTGGAAATCACTCCGGCACCCCAAAACAGTGAGTAATATTCCATGAAACGGGCCAGAATCGGCCAAAACTTTGAGTGTTGATGACCGACATGTAAGCGCACCTTGGAGTTCAGTAACTATGGAAAATGCGTCGGGACCTCAAAACAGTGAGTAATAGTCCAAGAAACGGGCCAGAATCGGCCAGAACTACCAAGTGTTGATGACCGACATGTAAGTGCACCTTGGGGTACAATAACTATGGAAATCGCTTCGGGATCTCAAAACAGTGAGTAATAATCCTAGAAACGGGCCAGAATCGGCCAAAACTTCAAGTGTTGATGACCGACATGTAAGCGCACCTGGGGGTTCAATAACTTCGGAAATCGCTTCGGGGCCTCAAATTGGCGAGTAATAATCCAAGAAACGGGCCAGAATCGGCCAAAACTGCCAGTGTTGATGACCGACATGTAAGCACACTTTGGGACTCAATAACTATGGAAATCGCTTCGGGACCTCAAAACAGTGAGTAATAATCCAAGAAACGGGCCAGAATCGGCCAAAACTTTGAGTGTTGATGACCGACATGTAAGCACAGCTTGGGGTTCTGTAACTATGGAAAATGCTTCGGGACCTCAAAACGGTGACTAATAATCCATGAAACGGGCCAGAATCGGCCAAAATTGCCAGTGTTGATGACCGACATGTAAACGCACCCCAGGGTTCGTTAATGGCGGAAATCACTCCGGGACCCCAAAACAGTGAGTAATAGTCCACGAAACGGGCCAGGATCGACCTAAACTGCCAGTGTTGATGACTGACATGTAAGGGCACCTTGGGGTTCAATAACTATGGAAATCGCTTCGGGACCTCAAAACAGTGAGTAATAATCCAAGAAATGGGCCAGAATCGGACAAAACTTTGAGTGTTGATGACCGACATGTAAACGCACCTTGGAGTTTAGTAACTATGGAAAATGCGTCGGGACCTCAAAACAGTGAGTAATAGTCCAAGAAACGGGCCAGAATCGGCCAAAACTACCAAGTGTTGATGACCGACATGTAAGTGCACCTTGGGGTACTATAACTATGGAAATCGCTTCGGGATCTCAAAACAGTGAGTAATAATCCTAGAAACGGGCCAGAATCGGCCAAAACTTCAAGTGTTGATGACCGACATGTAAGCGCACCTGGGGGTTCAATAACTTCGGAAATCGCTTCGGGGCCTCAAATTGGCGAGTAATAATCCAAGAAACGGGCCAGAATCGGCCAAAACTGCCAGTGTTGATGACCGACATGTAAGCACACTTTGGGATTCAATAACTATGGAAATCGCTTCGGGACCTCAAAACAGTGAGTAATAATCCAAGAGCGGGCGAGAATCGGCCAAAACTTTGGTGTTGATGACCGACATGTAAGCGCAGCTTGGGGTTCTATAACTATGGAAAATGCTTCGGGACCTCAAAACGGTGAGTAATAATCCATCAAACGGGCTAGAATCGGCCAAAACTGTCACTGTTGATGACCGACATGTAAACGCACCCTGTGGTTCGTTAATCGTGGAAATCACTCAGGGACCCCAAACGGTGAGTAATAGTCCACAAGCGGGCGAGAATCGGCCAAAACTTCGATGTCGATGGCCGACACGAACGCACCTGTGGTCCGTTAATCGTGGAAATCACTCCGGGACCCCAAAACAGTGAGTAATATTCCATGAAACGGGCCAGAATCGGCCAAAACTGCCAGTGTTGATGACCGACATGTAAGCGCACCTTGGGGTTCAATAACTATGCAAAATGCTTCGGACCTCAAAACAGTGTGTAATAGTCCAAGAAACAGGCCAAAATCGGCCAAAACTGCAATTGTTGATGACCGACTTGTAAGCGCACTTTGGGGTTCAATAACTATGGAAATCGCTTCGGGACCTCAAAATAGTGAGTAATAATCCAAGAAACGGGCCAGAATCGGCCAAAACTTTGAGTGTTGATGACCGACATGTATGCACAGCTTGGGCTTCTATAACTATGGAAAATGCTTCGGGACCTCAAAACGGTGAGTAATAATCCATGAAACGGGCCAGAATCGCCAAACTGCGCGATGTTGATGACCGACATGTAAACGCACCCCAGGGTTCGTTAATCGTGGAAAACACTCCGGGACCCCAAAACAGTAAGTAATAGTCCATGAAACGGGCCAGGATCGACCAAAACTGCTAGTGTTGATGACTGACATGTAAGCGCACCTTGGGGTTCAATAACTATGGAAATCGCTTCGGGACCTCAAAACAGTGAGTAATAATCCAAGAAATGGGCCAGAATCGGCCAAAACTTTGAGTGTTGATGACCGACATGTAAACGCACCTTGGGGTTCAATAACTATGGAAAATGCTTCGGGACCTCAAAACAGTGAGTAATAGTCCAAGAAACGGGCCAGAATCAGCCAAAACTACCAAGTGTTGATGACCGACATGTAAGTGCACCTTGGGGTTCAATAACTATGGAAATCGCTTCGGGATCTCAAAACAGTGAGTAATAATCCTAGAAACGGGCTAGAATCGGCCAAAACTTCAAGTGTTGATGACCGACATGTAAGCACACCTTGGGGTTCAATAACTATGGAAAATGGTTCGGGACCTCAAAACGGTGAGTAATAATCCATGAAACGGGCCAGAATCGGCCAAAACAGCCGATGTTGATGCCAGACAAACGCACCCGAGGTTCGTTAATCGTGGAAATCGCTTCGGGACCTCAAAACAGTGAGTAATAGTCCACGAAACGGGCCAGAATCGACCAAAACTGCCAGTGTTGATGACCGACATGTAAGCGCACCTTGGGGTTCAATAACTTCGAAATCGCCGGGGCCTCAAATTGGCGAGTAATAATCCAAAAGCGGGCAGAATCGCCAAAAGCTGCGGTGTTGATGACCGACATGTAAGCACACTTTGGGATTCAATAACTATGGAAATCAACCGGGACCTCAAAGCGGTGAGTAATAATCAAAAGCGGGCGAGAATCGGCCAAAACTTTGAGTGTTGATTCGAAATGTAAGCGCAGCTTGGGGTTCTATAACTGGAAATGCTTGAGGACCTCAAAGCGGTGAGTAATAATCCATGAAAGCGGGCGAGAATCGGCCAAAAATCGATGTTGATGACCGACATGTAAGCGCACCCAGGGTTCGTTAATCGTAGAAATCACTCGGGACCACAAAGCGGTGAGTAATAGTCCACGAAAGCGGGCGAGAATCGGCCAAAACTTTGAGTGTTGATGGCGACACGTCGCGCCTTCCAGTCCGTTAATCGGAAATCACTCCGGCACCCCAAAGCAGTGAGTAATATTCCATGAAACCGGGCAAGAATCGGCCAAAACTGCGATGTTGATGACCGACATGTAAGCGCACCTTGGGGTTCAATAATTATGGAAATTGCAGGGACCTCAAAGCGGTGAGTAATAATCCAAAAGCGGGCCAAAATCGGACAAAACTTTGAGTGTTGATGGCCGACATGTAAAGCGCACCTTAGGGTTCAATAACTATGGAAAATGCTTCGGACCTCAAAGCAGTGTGTAATATTCCAAAAGCGGGCCAGAATCGGCCAAAACTGCCATTGTTGATGACCGACTTGTAAGCGCACTTTGGGGTTCAATAACTATTGAAATAAACCGGGACCTCAAAGCGGTGAGTAATAATCCAAAAGCGGGCGAGAATCGGCCAAAAATTTGAGTGTTGATGGCCAAGCAGGTAAGCGCGACAGGGTTCTATAACTATGGAAAATGCTACGGGACCTCAAAGCGGTGAGTAATAATCCATGAAGCAGGCGATGTCGGCCAAACTGCGATGTTGATGGCCGACATGTAAATGCACCCGAGGTTCGTTAATCGTGGAAAACACTCCGGGACCCCAAAGCAGTGAGTAATAGTCCATGAAAGCGGGCGAGATCGACCAAATTTGCGGTGTTGATGGTGACATGTAAGCGCACCTTGGGTTCAATAACTATG
Source organism: Aegilops speltoides (assembly GCA_021437245.1). Classification (NCBI taxonomy): domain Eukaryota; kingdom Viridiplantae; phylum Streptophyta; class Magnoliopsida; order Poales; family Poaceae; genus Aegilops; species Aegilops speltoides. The sequence goes on from JAHHZJ010001934.1 coordinate 40,745, forward strand.
AAAAATCGCTTGAGACCTCAAAGCGGTAAGTAATAATCCAAAAGCAGGCGAATCGGCCAAAAGCGCGATGTTGATGACCGACATGTAAAGCGCACCTTGGGGTTCAATAACTATGGAAAATGCTTGGGGCCTCAAAAGCGGTGAGTAATAGTCAAGAAATGGGCGAGAATCGCCAAACTGCTGCGGTGTTGATGACCGACATGTAAGTGCACCTTGGGGTTCAATAACTATGGAAATCGCTTCGGGACCTCAAAACAGTGAGTAATAATCCTAGAAATGGGCCAAAATCGGCCAAAACTTCGAGTGTTGATGACCGACATGTAAGCGCACCTTGGGGTTCAATAACTATGGAAAATGCTTCGGGACCTAAAAAGGTGAGTAATAATCCATGAAACGGCCCAGAATCGGCCAAAACAGCCAGTGTTGATGACCGACAAGTAAACGCACCCCAGGGTTCGTTAATCGTGGAAATAACTCCGGGACCCCAAAACGGTGAGTAATAGTCCATGAAAGCGGGCGAATCGACCAAAACTGCGGTGTTGATGGCCGACATTTAAGCGCACCTTAGGGTTGGAAATCGCGGGGCCTCAAATTGGCGAGTAATAATCAAAAGCGGGCGAGAATCGGCAAAGCTGCAAGTGTTGATGGCCGACACGTAAATGCACCCGGGGTTCGTTAATCGCGGATATAACTCCGGACCCCAAAGCAGTGAGTAATAGTCCATGAAGCGGGCGAATCGGCCAAAGCTGCGAGTGTTAATGGCCGACGCGTCGCGCACACCCGGGGTTCGTTAATCGTGGAAATCACTCGGGACCCCAAAGCGGTGAGTAATAGTCCACGAAGCGGGCGAATTAGCCAAAACTTCGGTGTTGAGGACCTACGTAGCGCGCACCTGTCCGTTAATCGTGGAAATCACTCCGGGACCCCGAAACAGTGAGTAATATTCCATGAAACGGGCCAGAATCGGCCAAAACTGCTAGTGTTGATGACTGACATGTAAGCACACCTTGGGGTTCAATAATTATGGAAATTGCTTCGGGACCTCAAAACGGTGAGTAATAATCCAAGAAACGGGCCAAAATCGGCCAAAACTTTGAGTGTTGATGACCGACATGTAAGCGGACCTTGGGGTTCAATAACTATGGAAAATGCTTCGGACCTCAAAACAGTGTGTAATAGTCCAAGAAACGGGCCAGAATCGGCCAAAACTGCCAGTGTTGATGACCGACATGTAAGCACACTTTGGGATTCAATAACTATGGAAATCGCTTCGGGACCTCAAAACAGTGAGTAATAATCCAAGAAACGGGCCAGATTCGGCCAAAACTTTGAGTGTTGATGACCGACATGTAAGCGCAGCTTGGGGTTCTATAACTATGGAAAATGCTTCGGGACCTCAAAACAGTGAGTAATAATCCATGAAACGGGCTAGAATCGGCCAAAAGCTGCGGTGTTGATGGTTGACATGTAAGCGCACGGGGTTCGTTAATCGTGGAAATCACTCGGGACCCAATGTGGTGAGTAATAGTCCACGAAGCGGGCGAAATCGGCCAAAACTTCGGTGTCGATGGCCAAACCGTAAAACAGTGAGTTAATCGTGGAAATCACTCCGGCACCCCAAAACAGTGAGTAATATTCCATGAAACGGGCCAGAATCGGCCAAAACTGCCAGTGTTGAAGACCGACATGTAAGCGCACCTTGGGGTTCAATAATTATGGAAATTGCTTGGGGACCTCAAAACGGTGAGTAATAATCCAAGAAACGGGCCAAAATCGGCCAAAACTTTGAGTGTTGATGACCGACATGTAAGCGCACCTTGGGGTTCAATAACTATGGAAAATGCTTCGGACCTCAAAACAGTGTGTAATATTCCAAGAAACGGGCCAGAATCGGCCAAAACTGCCATTGTTGATGACCGACTTGTAAGCGCACTTTGGGGTTCAATAACTATGGAAATCGCTTCGGGACCTCAAAACAGTGAGTAATAATCCAAGAAACGGGACAGAATCGGCCAAAAATTTGAGTGTTGATGACCGACAGGTAAGCACAGCTTGGGGTTCTATAACTATGGAAAATGCTTGGGACCTCAAAACGGTGAGTAATAATCCATGAAACGGGCCAGTATCGGCCAAAACTGCCAGTGTTGATGACCGACATGTAAATGCACCCCAGGGTTCGTTAATCGTGGAAAACACTCCGGGACCCCAAAACAGTGAGTAATAGTCCATGAAAGCGGGCCAGATCGACCAAATTTGCGGTGTTGATGGTGACATGTAAGCGCACCTTGGGGTTCAATAACTATGGAAATCGGTTCGGGACCTCAAAGCGGTGAGTAATAATCCAAGAACGGGCCGAATCGCCAAAACTGCAAGTGTTGATGGCCGACACAAATGCACCCTGTGGTTCGTTAATCGTGGAAATAACTCCGGGACCCCAAAACAGTGAGTAATAGTCCATGAAACGGGCCAGAATCGACCAAAACTGCCAGTGTTGATGACCGACATTTAAGCGCACCTTGGGGTTCGGAAATAAACGGGGCCTCAAATTGGCGAGTAATAATCCAAAAGCGGGCGAGAATCGCCAAAAGCGCAAGTGTTGACGCAAACGACGTAAATGCACCCGGGGTTCGTTAATCGCGGATATAACTCGGGACCCCAAACAGTGAGTAATAGTCCATGAAGCGGGCGAATCGGCCAAAGCGCGATGTTGATGGCCGAAGCGCGCGAGGTTCGTTAATCGTGGAAATCACCGGGACCCCAAAGCGGTGAGTAATAGTCCCGAAGCGGGCGAATTAGCCAAAACTTCCGGTGTTGAGGACCTACACGAACGCACCTGTGGTCCGTTAATCGTGGAAATCACTCGGGACCCCAAACAAAGTGAGTAATATTCCATGAAGCGGGCCGAATCGCCAAAACTGCTAGTGTTGATGGTGACATGTAAGCACACCTTGGGGTTCAATAATTATGGAAATTGCCGGGACCTCAAAGCGGTGAGTAATAATCCAAGAACGGGCCAAAATCGCCAAAACTTTGAGTGTTGATGACCGACATGTAAGCGGACCTTGGGGTTCAATAACTATGGAAAATGCTTCGGACCTCAAAACAGTGTGTAATAGTCCAAGAAACGGGCCAGAATCGGCCAAAACTGCCAGTGTTGATGACCGACATGTAAGCACACTTTGGGAGTCAATAACTATGGAAATCGCTTCGGGACCTCAAAACAGTGAGTAATAATCCAAGAAACGGGCCAGAATCGGCCAAAACTTTGAGTGTTGATGACCGACATGTAAGCGCAGCTTGGGGTTCTATAACAATGGAAAATGCTTCGGGACCTCAAAACGGTGAGTAATAATCCATGAAACGGGCTAGAATCGGCCAAAACTGTCAGTGTTGATGACCGACATGTAAACGCACCCCAGGGTTCGTTAATCGTGGAAATCACTCCGGGACCCCAATACAGTGAGTAGTAGTCCACGAAACGGGCCAGAATCGGCCAAAACTTCCAGTGTCGATGACCGACACGTAAATGCACCGAGGGTCCGTTAATCGTGGAAATCACTCCGGCACCCCAAAACAGTGAGTAATATTCCATGAAACGGGCCAGAATCGGCCAAAACTGCCAGTGTTGAAGACCGACATGTAAGCGCACCTTGGGGTTCAATAATTATGGAAATTGCTTGGGGACCTCAAAACGGTGAGTAATAATCCAAGAAACGGGCCAAAATCGGCCAAAACTTTGAGTGTTGATGACCGACATGTAAGCGCACCTTGGGGTTCAATAACTATGGAAAATGCTTCGGACCTCAAAACAGTGTGTAATATTCCAAGAAACGGGCCAGAATCGGCCAAAACTGCCATTGTTGATGACCGACTTGTAAGCGCACTTTGGGGTTCAATAACTATGGAAATCGCTTCGGGACCTCAAAGCGGTGAGTAATAATCCAAGAAAGCGGGCAGAATCGGCCAAAATTTGAGTGTTGAT